>JAKCOZ010000048.1:3565000-3567500 GCA_022605955.1 Rallus limicola | reverse complement strand
GGTTAGGGTTCAGTTCGGGTTCAGTATTTGTTAGGCTTAGGGTTAGGGTTAGGTTTCAGTTAGTGTTGGGGTTAGGGATTAGTGTTAGGGTTAGGTTTAGGGTTCAGTTAGGGATAGTGTTAGGGTTAGGGTTAGGGTTATTGTTCAGTTAAGGTTAGGGTTAGGGTTAGGTTTAGGGATAGGTTTAGGATTCAGTTAGCGTTAAGGTTAGGGTTAGCGTTAGGGTTAGGTTTAGAGTTAGGTTTAGGGTTCAGTTAGCGTTAGGGTTAGTGTTAGGGTTAGGGTTAGGGTTAGGGTTAGAGTTCAGTTAGGGTTATGGTTAGGATTAGGGTAAGGGTTAGGGTTAGGGTTAGTGTTCAGTTAGGGTTAGGGTTAGGGTTCAGTTAGGTTTAGGGTTAGGGTTAGGTTAGGGTTAGGATTAGGGTTAGGTTTAGGGCTAGGGTTATGTTAAGGGTTAGGGTTCAGTTGGGTGAGGGTTAGGGTTAGGTTTAGTGTTAGGGTTCGGTTTATTTTTAGGGTTAGGGTTAGGGTTCAGTTAGGGTTAGGGTTAGGGTTAGGATTAGGGTTAGAGTTCAGTTAGGGTTAGGGTTAGGGTTAGGCTTAGGGTTCAGTTAGGGTTAGGGTTAGGGTTAGGGTTAGGGTTCAGTTAGGGTTAGGGTTAGGGGTTAGGGTTAGGGTTAGGTTTATGGTTCCGTTAGGGTTAGTGTAGGGTTAGGCGTAGATAAAGGGTTAGGGTTAAATTAGGGTTAGGGTTAGGGTTAGGGTAAGTGTTAGGGTTAGGGTTAGGGTTATGGTTAGGTTTCAGTTAGTGTTAGGTTTAGGGTTAGGGTTAGGGTTCAGTTAGGGTTCAGTTAGGGTTAGGGTTAGGGTTAGGGTTAGGAATAGGGTTAGGGTTAGGGTTAGGGTTAGGGTTAGTGTTCAGTTAGGGATAGGGTTAGGGTTAGGGTTAGGGTTAGGTTTAGGGTTAACTTAGCTTTAGGATTATGTTTAGGGTTAGGGTTAGGGTTAGGGTTCAGTTAGGGTTATGGTTAGGATTAGGGTAAGGGTTAGGTTTAGGGTTAGGGGTAGTGTTTGGCTTAGGGTTAGGGTTAGGGTTAGGGTTAGGGTTAGGGTTAGGGTTAGGGATAAGGTTAGAGTTCAGATATGGTTAGGGTTAAGATTAGGGTAAGGGTTAGGTTTAGGGTTAGGTTTCAGTTAGGTTTAAGGTTAGGGTTAGGGTGAGGGTTAGGGTTAGGGTTAGTGTTCAGTTAGGGTTAGGGTCAGGGTTAGGGTTAGGGTTCAGTTAGGGTTAGGGTTACGGTTAGGGTTCAGTTAGGGTTCACTTAGGGTTAGTGTTAGGGTGAGGGTTCAGTTAGGTTTAGAGATAGGGGTTAGGGTTAGGGTTATGGTTAGGGTAAGGGTTTAGTTAGGGTTAGGGTTAGGGTTAGGGTTCAGTTAGGGTTAGGGTTAGGATTAGGGTTTGGGTTAGGGTTAGGTTAGGGTTAGGGTTATGGTTAGGGTAAGGGTTTAGTTAGGGTTAGGGTTAGGGTTAGGGTTAGGGTTAGGGTTAGGGTTAGGTTAGGGTTAGTGTTAGGGTGAGGGTTCAGTTAGGTTTAGAGATAGGGGTTAGGGTTAGGGTTATGGTTAGGGTAAGGGTTTAGTTAGGGTTAGGGTTAGGGTTAGGGTTAGGGTTAGGTTTAGGGTTAGGGTTAGGGTTAGGGTTTGGGTTAGGGTTAGGTTAGGGTTAGGGTTAGGGTTAGGGTTAGGGTTCAGTTAGGGTTAGGGTTAGGGTTAGTGTTAGGGTTAGGGTTAGGGTTAGGGTTAGGTTTAGGGTTCAGTAAGCGTTAGGGTTAGGGTTTAGGTAGGGTTACGGTTAGGTTTAGGGTTAGGGTTCAGTTAGGGTTAGGGTTAGGGTTAGAGTTCAGTTAGGGTTAGGGTTATGGTTAGGGTTAGGGTTCAGTTAGGGTTAGGGTTAGGGTTAGTGTTAGGGTTCAGTTAGGGTTCAGTATGGATTAGGGTTAGGGTTAGAGTTAGGGTTCAGTTAGGCTTAGCGTTAGGGGTTAGTGTTACGGTTAGGTTTAGGGTTCAGTTAGGGTTAGGGTTAGGGTTAGGTTTAGGGTTAGGATTAAATTACGGTTAGCGTTAGGTTTAGGTTTAGGGTTAGGGTTAGGTTTCAGTTAGGGTTAGGGTTAGGGTTAGGGTTAGGGTTCAGTTAGCGTTAGGGTTAGGGTTAGGGTTAGGGTTAGGGTTCAGTTAGGTTTAGCGATAGGGGTTAGGGTTAGAGTCATGGTTAGGGTTAGAGTTAGGTTTAGGCATAGGGTAAGGTTTCAGTTAGGTTTAGGGTTAGGGTTAGGGTTAGGGTTCAGTTAGTGTTAGGGTTAGGGTTAGGGTTCAGTTAAGTTTAGCGATAGGGGTTAGGGTTAGAGTAATGGTTAGGGTTAGGGTTCAGTTAGGGTTAGGGTTAGGGTTAGGGTTAGGTTTAGGGTACAGATAGGTTTAGAGTGAGGGATAGGGTTAGGGT
>JAKCOZ010000048.1:3557500-3560000 GCA_022605955.1 Rallus limicola | reverse complement strand
CCTCAGGATGTTTCCCCACTCCTCTTCCGAATTCCCCGTTTCCCTTTTTTGCTCAATTAGATCTGTGTCAGTTTGAGTCCCTGCCGCGACGCTTTAACCCAGCAGCTCTCCGGCTGCTTCCCACATCGCCACTATTTTTCTCCAGGCTCTTAAAGCCTCAGCTGACCGCCCATTCATGGCCCCATCGGCCAAGGCAATAGTACAGCTCTGCCAGCTTCGGGGGAGTAAAACGTCCCCAGCCCCACTGATCACTCCATCTTTCAGGAGTCGCTCGATACAGTTCTCAATGGCATTCGCTTTCACAGAAAGCACCCATTCCCGAGCACACATTCGGACGACCTTAACACTGGCCTCCACGATCCGGATCCTTTTCTGCCGACCTCCTTCGGTCCGCCGCTCACAATATCACGTCGGGGTCACCATTTGCTGTCTTCTGCACGACAGTCGATCCCGTCCGGGTGAAGCGACACAGGGAACCTCCCAGCCCCTGGGCCCAGCAATACTAACATCAATATGAGGATATTGCAAATGGCGTTTATTTACATTAAGACAACAGCTTATATAGGCTCCCAGCTTCGTTACCACCCAATGCCCCCGTTACCTCTCGCGGGAGAGGAGAGGTCAAGGTGCCCTAACTTCCCGTACAGCCCGTGATCTTCCGGACGCAGTTCCCTACAGGTTAGCGTTAGGGTTAGAGTTAAGTTAGGGTTAGAGTTAGGGTTAGGGTTAGGGTTAGGGTTAGGGTTAGGGTTAGGGTTAGGGTTCAGTTAGGGTTAGGGTTAGGGTTAGGGTTAGGTTAGGATTAGGGTGAGGGTTAGGGTTAGGGTTAGGGTTAGGGTTAGGGTTAGAGTTCAGTTAGGGTTAGGCTGAGGGTTAGGGTTAGGGTTAGGGTTAGCGTTAGGGTTAGAGTTAAGTTAGGGTTAGAGTTAGGGTTAGGGTTAGGGTCAGGGTTAGGGTTAGGGTTTGGGTTCAGTTAGGGTTAGGGTTATGGTTAGGGTTAGGGTTCAGTTAGTGTTCATTTAGGGTTAGGGTTAGGGTTAGGTTTAGGGTTCATTTAGGGTTAAGGTTAGGGTTAGGGTTAGGTTTAGGGTTAACTTAACGTTAGGTTTATGTTTAGGGTTTGGGTTAGGGTTTGGGTTAGGGTTATAGTTCAGTTAGGTTTATGGTTAGGATTAGGGTAAGGGTTAGGGTTAAGATTAGGGTAAGGGTTAGGGTTAGGGTTAGAGTTCAGTTAGGGTTAGGGTTAGGGTTAGGGTTCAGTTCGGGTTCAGTATTTGTTAGGCTTAGTGTTAGGGTTAGGTTTCAGTTAGTGTTGGGGTTAGGGGTTAGTGTTAGGGTTAGGTTTAGGGTTCAGTTAGGGATAGTGTTAGGGTTAGGGTTAGGGTTATTGTTCAGTTAAGGTTAGGGTTAGGGTTAGGTTTAGGGATAGGTTTAGGATTCAGTTAGCGTTAAGGTTAGGGTTAGCGTTAGGGTTAGGTTTAGAGTTAGGTTTAGGGTTCAGTTAGCGTTAGGGTTAGTGTTAGGGTTAGGGTTAGGGTTAGGGTTAGAGTTCAGTTAGGGTTATGGTTAGGATTAGGGTAAGGGTTAGGGTTAGGGTTAGTGTTCAGTTAGGGTTAGGGTTAGGGTTCAGTTAGGTTTAGGGTTAGGGTTAGGTTAGGGTTAGGATTAGGGTTAGGTTTAGGGCTAGGGTTATGTTAAGGGTTAGGGTTCAGTTGGGTGAGGGTTAGGGTTAGGTTTAGTGTTATGGTTCGGTTTATTTTTAGGGTTAGGGTTAGGGTTCAGTTAGGGTTAGGGTTAGGGTTAGGATTAGGGTTAGAGTTCAGTTAGGGTTAGGGTTAGGGTTAGGCTTAGGGTTCAGTTAGGGTTAGGGTTAGGGTTAGGGTTAGGGTTCAGTTAGGGTTAGGGTTAGGGGTTAGGGTTAGGGTTAGGTTTATGGTTCCGTTAGGGTTAGGGTAGGGTTAGGCGTAGATAAAGGGTTAGGGTTAAATTAGGGTTAGGGTTAGGGTTAGGGTAAGTGTTAGGGTTAGGGTTAGGGTTATGGTTAGGTTTCAGTTTGTGTTAGGTTTAGGGTTAGGGTTAGGGTTCAGTTAGGGTTCAGTTAGGGTTAGGGTTAGGGTTAGGGTTAGGAATAGGGTTACGGTTAGGGTTAGGGTTAGGGTTAGTGTTCAGTTAGGGATAGGGTTAGGGTTAGGGTTAGGGTTAGGTTTAGGGTTAACTTAGCGTTAGGATTATGTTTAGGGTTAGGGTTAGGGTTAGGGTTCAGTTAGGGTTATGGTTAGGATTAGGGTAAGGGTTAGGTTTAGGGTTAGGGGTAGTGTTTGGCTTAGGGTTAGGGTTAGGGTTAGGGTTAGGGTTAGGGTTAGGGTTAGGGATAAGGTTAGAGTTCAGATATGGTTAGGGTTAAGATTAGGGTAAGGGTTAGGTTTAGGGTTAGGTTTCAGTTAGGTTTAAGGTTAGGGTTAGGGTGAGGGTTAGGGTTAGGGTTAGTGTTCAGTTAGGG
>JAKCOZ010000048.1:3547500-3550000 GCA_022605955.1 Rallus limicola | reverse complement strand
GGTTAGGGTTTGGGTTAGGGTTAGGTTAGGGTTAGGCTTAGGGTTAGGGTTAGGGTTAGGGTTCAGTTAGGGTTAGGGTTAGTGTTAGGTTTAGGGTTAGCGTTAGGGTTAGGGTTAAGGTTAGGGTTAGAGTTCAGTTAGGGTTATGGTTAGTATTAGGGTAAGGGATAGGGTTAGGGTTAGTGTTCAGTTAATGTTAGGGTTAGGGTTAGGTTTAGGGTTAGGTTTAGGGTTAGGTTTCAGTTAGGGTTAGGGTTAGCGTTATGGTTAGGTTTAGGCTTCAGTTAGGGTTAGTGTTAGGGTTATGGTTAGGGTTAGGGTTAGGTTTAGGGCTAGGGTTATGTTAAGTGTTAGGGTTCAGTTGGGTTAGGGTTAGGGTTAGGGTTAGGTTAAGGGTTAGGGTTCAGTTAGGGTTACGGTTAGGTTTAGGGTTAGGGTTAGGGTTCAGTTAGGGTTAGGGTTAGGGTTAGAGTTCAGTTAGGGTTAGGGTTATGGTTAGGGTTAGGGTTCAGTTAGGGTTAGGGTTAGGGTTAGTGTTAGGGTTCAGTATGGATTAGGGTTAGGGTTAGGGTTAGGGTTCAGTTAGGGTTAGCCTTAGGGGTTAGTGTTACGGTTAGGTTTAGGGTTCAGTTAGGGTTAGGGTTAGGGTTAGGGTTTGGGTTAGGGTTTGGTTAGGGTTAGGGTTAGGGTTAGGGTTCAGTTAGGGTTAGGGTTAGGGTTAGGGTTTGGGTTAGGGTTAGGTTAGGGTTAGGGTTAGGGTTAGTGTTCAGTTAGTGTTAGGGTTAGGGTTAGGTTTAGGGTTATGGTTAGGGTCAGGGTTCAGTTAGTGTTAGGGTTAGGGTTAGGTTTAGAATTAGGGTTAGGGTTTAGGTAGGGTTACGGATAGGTTTAGGGTTAGGGTTAGGGTTCAGTTAGGGTTAGGGTTAGGGTTAGAGTTCAGTTAGGGTTAGGGTTATGGTTATGGTTAGGGTTCAGTTAGGGTTAGGGTTAGGGTTAGTGTTAGGGTTCAGTTAGGGTTCAGTATGGATTAGGGTTAGGGTTAGGGTTAGGGTTCAGTTAGGCTTAGCGTTAGGGGTTAGTGGTACGGTTAGGTTTAGGGTTCAGTTAGGGTTAGGGTTAGGGTTAGGTTTAGGGTTAGGATTAAATTACGGTTAGCGTTAGGTTTAGGTTTAGGGTTAGGGTTAGGTTTCAGTTAGTGTTAGGGTTAGGGTTATGGTTCAGTTAGCGTTAGGGTTAGGGTTAGGGTTAGGGTTCAGTTAGGTTTAGCGATAGGGGTTAGGGTTAGAGTAATGGTTAGGGTTAGAGTTAGGTTTAGGCATAGGGTTAGGTTTCAGTTAGGTTTAGTGTTAGGGTTAGGGTTAGGGTTCAGTTAGTGTTAGGGTTAGGGTTAGGGTTCAGTTAAGTTTAGCGATAGGGGTTAGGGTTAGAGTAATGGTTAGGGTTAGGGTTCAGTTAGGGTTAGGGTTAGGGTTAGGGTTAGGTTTAGAATTAGGGTTAGGCTTTAGGTAGGGTTACGGTTAGGTTTAGGGTTAGCGTTAGGGTTCAGTTAGGGTTAGGGTTAGGGTTAGAGTTCAGTTAGGGTTAGGGTTATGGTTAGGGTTAGGGTTCAGTTAGGGTTAGGGTTAGGGTTAGTGTTAGGGTTCAGTTAGGGTTCAGTATGGATTAGGGTTAGGGTTTGGGTTAGGGTTCAGTTAGGGTTAGCGTTAGGGGTTAGTGTTACGGTTAGGTTTAGGGTTCAGTTAGGGTTAGGGTTAGGGTTAGGGTTTGGGTTAGGGTTTGGTTAGGGTTAGGGTTAGGGTTAGGGTTCAGTTAGGGTTAGTGTTAGGGTTAGGGTTAGGTTTAGAATTAGGGTTAGGGTTTAGGTAGGGTTACGGATAGGTTTAGGGTTAGGGTTAGGGTTCAGTTAGGGTTAGGGTTAGGGTTAGAGTTCAGTTAGGGTTAGGGTTATGGTTAGGGTTAGGGTTCAGTTAGGGTTAGGGTTAGGGTTAGTGTTAGGGTTCAGTTAGGGTTCAGTATGGATTAGGGTTAGGGTTAGGGTTAGGGTTCAGTTAGGCTTAGCGTTAGGGGTTAGTGTTACGGTTAGGTTTACGGTTCAGTTAGGGTTAGGGTTAGGGTTAGGTTTAGGGTTAGGATTAAATTACGGTTAGCGTTAGGTTTAGGTTTAGGGTTAGGTTTAGGTTTCAGTTAGGGTTAGGGTTAGGGTTTGGGTTAGGGTTCAGTTAGCGTTAGGGTTAGGGTTAGGGTTAGGGTTCAGTTAGGTTTAGCGATAGGGGTTAGGGTTAGAGTCATGGTTAGGGTTAGAGTTAGGTTTAGGCATAGGGTTAGGTTTCAGTTAGGTTTAGGGTTAGGGTTAGGGTTCAGTTAGTGTTAGGGTTAGGGTTAGGGTTCAGTTAAGTTTAGCGATAGGGGTTAGGGTTAGAGTAATGGTTAGGGTTAGGGTTCAGTTAGGGTTAGGGTTAGGGTTAGGGTTAGGTTTAGGGTACAGATAGGTTTAGAGTGA
>JAKCOZ010000048.1:3510000-3542500 GCA_022605955.1 Rallus limicola | reverse complement strand
TAGGGGTTAGGGTTAGGGTTATGGTTAGGGTAAGGGTTTAGTTATGGTTAGGGTTAGGGTTAGGGTTCAGTTAGGGTTAGGGTTAGGGTCAGGGTTAGGTTAGGGTTAGGGTTAGGGTTAGGTTTAGGGTTAGGGTTAGGAATAGGGTTAGGGTTAGGGTTAGGGTTTGGCTTAGGGTTAGGGTTAGGGATAAGGTTAGAGTTCAGATAGGGTTAGGGTTAAGATTAGGGTAAGGGTTAGGTTTAGGGTTAGGTTTAGGGTTAGGTTTCAGTTAGGTTTAGGGTTAGGGTTAGGGTGAGGGTTAGGGTTAGAGTTCAGTTAGGGTTAGGGTTAGGGTTAGGGTTAGGGTTAGGGTTAGCGTTAGGGTTAGAGTTAAGTTAGGGTTAGAGTTAGGGTTAGGGTTAGGGTTATGGTTAGGGTTCAGTTAGGGTTAGGTTATGATTAGGGTGAGGGTTAGGGTTAGGGTTAGTGTTCAGTTAGGGTTAGGGTCAGGGTTAGGGATAGGGTTAGCGTTCAGTTAGGGTTAGGGTTAGGGTGAGGGTTCAGTCAGGTTTAGAGATAGGGGTTAGGGTTAGGGTTATGGTTAGGGTAAGGGTTTAGTTATGGTTAGGGTTAGGGTATAGGGTTCAGTTAGGGTTAGGGTTAGGGTCAGGGTTAGGTTAGGGTTAGGGTTAGGGTTAGGGTTAGGGTTATGGTTAGGGTTAGGGTTAGGGTTAGGGTTAGGGTTCAGTTAGGGTTAGGGTTAGGGTCAGGGTTAGGTTAGGGTTAGGGTTAGGGTTAGGTTTAGGGTTAGGGTTCAGTTAGGGTTAGGGTTAGGTTTAGTTTTAGGGTTAGGGTTAGGGTTTAGGTAGGGTTACGGTTAGGTTTAGGGTTAGGGTTAGGGTTCACTTAGGGTTAGGGTTAGGGTTAGGATTAGGGTTAGAGTTCAGTTAGGGTTAGGGTTAGGGTTAGGGTTCAGTTAGGGTTAGGGTTATTGTTAGGGTCAGGGTTCTGTTAGGGTTAGGGTTAGGGTTCAGTTAGGGTTAGGGTTAGGGTTAGGTTTTATTGTTAGGGTTAGGTTTAGGGTTCAGTTAGGGTTAGGGTTAGGGTTAGGTTTAGGGTTAGGTTTAGGGTTAGGATTAAATTAGGGTTAGGGTTAGGGTTAGGGTTCAGTTAGGTTTAGCGATAGGGGTTAGGGTTAGAGTAATGGTTAGGGTTAGGGTTCAGTTAGGTTTAGGGTTAGGGTTAGGGTTAGGTTTAGGTTTAGGGTACAGATAGGTTTAGGGTTAGGGTTAGGGTTAGGTTTAGGGTTATGGTTAGGTTTCAGTTACTGTTAGGTTTAGGTTAGGGTTAGGGTTCAGTTAGTGTTAGGGTTAGGGTTAGGTTTAGGGTAAGGGTTAGGGTCAGGCTTCAGGTAGGGTTAGGGTTAGGGTTAGGGTTTAGTTAGTGTTAGGGTTAGGGTTAGGGTTAGGGTTAGGGTTCAGTTAGGTTTAGGGTTAGGGTTAGGGTTAGTGTTCAGTTAGGGTTAGGGTCAGGGTTAGGGTTAGCGTTAGGGTTTAGTTAGGGTTAGGGTTAGGGTTAGGGTTAGAGTTCAGTTAGGGTTAGGGGGAGGGTTAGGGTTAGGGTTAGCGTTAGGGTTAGAGTTAAGTTAGGGTTAGAGTTAGGGTTAGGGTTAGGGTTAGGTTTAGGTTTAGGGTTCAGTTATGGTTAGGGTTAGGGTTAGGGTTAGGGTTAGGTTAGGATTAGGGTGAGGGTTAGGTTTAGGGTTAGTGTTCAGTTAGGGTTAGGGTCAGGGTTAGGGTTAGGGTTAGGGTTCAGTTATGGTTAGTGTTAGGTTTAGGGTTAGTGTTCAGTTAGGGTTAGGTTCAGGGTTAGGGTTAGGGTTAGGTTTCAGTTAGGGTTAGGGTTACGGTTAGGGTTATGGTTCAGTTAGGGTTAGGGTTAGGGCTATAGTTAGTGTTAGGGTTAGGGTTAGGGTTAGGGATAGGTTTAGGGTTCAGTTAGCGTTAAGGTTAGGGTTAGCGTTAGGGTTAGGTTTAGGGTTAGGTTTAGGGTTCAGTTAGCGTTGGGGTTAGTGTTAGGGTTAGGGTTAGGGTTAGGGTTAGAGTTCAGTTAGGGTTATGGTTAGGATTAGGGTAAGGGTTAGGGTTAGGGTTAAGTGTTCAGTTAGTATTAGGGTTAGGGTTAGGGTTAGGGTTAGGGTTAGGGTTAGTGTTAGGGCTAGGGTTATGTTAAGCGTTAGGGTTCAGTTGGGTTATGGTTAGGGTTAGGTTTAGGGCTAGGGTTAGGTTTAGTTTTAGGGTTAGGGTTAGAGTTCAGTTAGGGTTAGGGTTAGGGTTAGGGTTAGGGTTAGCGTTAGGGTTAGAGTTAAGTTAGGGTTAGAGTTAGGGTTAGGGTTAGGGTTATGGTTAGGGTTCAGTTAGGGTTAGGTTATGATTAGGGGTGAGGGTTAGGGTTAGGGTTAGTGTTCAGTTAGGGTTAGGGTCAGGGTTAGGGTTAGGGTTAGCGTTCAGTTAGGGTTAGGGTTAGGATTAGGGTTAGGGTTAGGGTTAGGTTTAGGGCTAGGGTTAGGTTTAGTTTTAGGGTTAGGGTTAGGGTTCAGTTAGGGTTAGGGTTAGGGTTAGGATTAAGGTTAGAGTTCAGTTAGGGTTAGGGTTAGGGTTAAGGTTAGGGTTCGGTTAGGGTTAGGGTTAGGGTTAGGGTTAGGGTTCACTTAGGGTTCAGTATGGGTTAGGGTTAGGGTTAGGGTTCAGTTAGGGTTAGGGTTAGGGGTTAGGGTTAGGGTTAGGTTTATGGTTCCGTTAGGGTTAGTGTTAGGGTTAGGCGTAGGGAAAGGTTTAGGGTTAAATTAGGGTTAGGGTTAGGGTTAGGGTTATGGTTAGGTTTCAGTTAGTGTTAGGTTTAGGGTTAGGGTTAGGGTTAGGGTTCAGTTAGGGTTCAGTTAGGGTTAGGGTTAGGGTTAGGGTTAGGAATAGGGTTAGGGTTAGGGTTAGGGTTAGGGTTAGGAATAGGGTTAGGGTTAGGGTTAGGTTTAGGTTTAGGGTACAGATAGGTTTAAGGTTAGGGTTAGGGTTAGGTTTAGGGTTATGGTTAGCTTTCAGTTCCTGTTAGGTTTAGGTTAGGGTTAGGGTTAGGTTAGGGTTAGGGTTAGGGTTAGGCTTCAGTTAGGGTTAGGGTTAGGGTTCAGTTAGCGTTAGGGTTAGGGATAGGGTTAGAGTTCTGTTAGGCTTATGGTTAGGATTAGGGTAAGGTTTAGGGTTAGGGTTAGTGTTCAGTTAGTGTTAGGGTTAGGGTTAGGTTTAGGGTTAGGATTAGGGTCAGGCTTCACTTAGGGTTACGGTTAGGGTTAGGGTTTAATTAGGGTTAGGGTTAGGGTTAGGGTTATGGTTAGGTTTAGGGTTCAGTTAGGTTTAGGGTTAGGGTTAGGGTTATGTTAGGATTAGGGTGAGGGTTAGGGTTAGGGTTAGTGTTCAGTTAGGGTTAGGGGGAGGGTTAGGGTTAGGGTTAGCGTTAGGGTTAGAGTTAAGTTAGGGTTAGAGTTAGGGTTAGGGTTAGGGTTAGGTTTAGGGTTAGGGTTCAGTTAGGGTTAGGGTTAGGGTTAGGGTTAGGGTTAGGTTAGGATTAGGGTGAGGGTTAGGGTTAGGGTTAGTGTTCAGCTAGGGTTAGGGTCAGGGTTAGGGTTAGGGTTAGGGTTCAGTTAGGGTTAGGGTTAGGTTTAGGGTTAGGGTTCAGTTAGGGTTAGGGTTAGGTTAGGATTAGGGTGAGGGTTAGGGTTAGGGTTATGGTTCAGTTAGGGTTATGGTTCAGTTAGGGTTATGGTTAGGATTAGGGTAAGGGTTAGGTTTAGGGTTAGGGTTAGTGTTTGGCTTAGGGTTAGGGTTAGGGATAAGGTTAGAGTTCAGATAGGGTTAGGGTTAAGATTAGGGTAAGGGTTTGGTTTAGGGTTAGGTTTAGGGTTAGGTTTCAGTTAGGTTTAGGGTTAGGGTTAGGGTGAGGGTTAGGGTTAGAGTTCAGTTAGTGTTAGGGTTAGGGTTAGGGTTAGGGTTAGGGTTAGCGTTAGGGTTAGAGTTAAGTTAGGGTTAGAGTTAGGGTTAGGGTTAGGGTTAGGGTTATGGTTAGGGTTCAGTTAGGGTTAGGTTATGATTAGGGTGAGGGTTAGGGTTAGGGTTAGTGTTCAGTTAGCGTTAGGGTCAGGGTTAGGTTTAGGGTTAGCGTTCAGTTAGGGTTAGGGTTAGGGTGAGGGTTCAGTTAGGTTTAGAGATAGGGGTTAGGGTTAGGGTTAGGGTTAGGGTAAGGGTTTAGTTATGGTTAGGGTTAGGGTTAGGGTTCAGTTAGGGTTAGGGTTAGGGTCAGGGTTAGGTTAGGGTTAGGGTTAGGGTTAGGTTTAGGGTTAGGGTTCAGTTAGGGTTAGGGTTAGGGTTAGTTTTAGGGTTAGGGTTAGGGTTTAGGTAGGGTTACGGTTAGGTTTAGGGTTAGGGTTAGGGTTCACTTAGGGTTAGGGTTAGGGTTAGGATTAGGGTTAGAGTTCAGTTAGGGTTAGGGTTAGGGTTAGGGTTCAGTTAGGGTTAGGGTTATTGTTAGGGTCAGGGTTCTGTTAGGGTTAGGGTTAGGGTTCAGTCAGGGTTAGGGTTAGGGTTAGGTTTTATTGTTAGGGTTAGGTTTAGGGTTCAGTTAGGGTTAGGGTTAGGGTTAGGTTTAGGGTTAGATTTAGGGTTAGGATTAAATTAGTGTTAGGGTTAGGGTTAGAGTTCAGTTAGGGTTAGGGTTAGGGTTAGGGTTCAGTTAGGGTTAGGGTTATTGTTAGGGTCAGGGTTCTGTTAGGGTTAGGGTTAGGGTTCAGTTAGGGTTAGGGTTAGGGTTAGGTTTTATTGTTAGGGTTAGGTTTAGGGTTCAGTTAGGGTTAGGGTTAGGGTTAGGTTTAGGGTTAGATTTAGGGTTAGGATTAAATTAGGGTTAGGGTTAGGGTTAGGGTTCAGTTAGGTTTAGCGATAGGGGTTAGGGTTAGAGTAATGGTTAGGGTTAGGGTTCAGTTAGGGTTAGGGTTAGGGTTAGGTTTAGGTTTAGGTTTAGGGTATAGATAGGTTTAGGGTTAGGGTTAGGGTTAGGTTTAGGGTTATGGTTAGGTTTCAGTTACTGTTAGGTTTAGGTTAGGGTTAGGGTTCAGTTAGTGTTAGGGTTAGGGTTAGGTTTAGGGTAAGGGTTAGGGTCAGGCTTCAGGTAGGGTTAGGGTTAGGGTTAGGGTTTAGTTAGTGTTAGGGTTAGGGTTAGGGTTAGGGTTAGGGTTCAGTTAGGTTTAGGGTTAGGGTTAGGGTTAGTGTTCAGTTAGGGTTAGGGTCAGGGTTAGGGTTAGCGTTAGGGTTTAGTTAGGGTTAGGGTTAGGGTTAGGGTTAGAGTTCAGTTAGGGTTAGGGGGAGGGTTAGGGTTAGGGTTAGCGTTAGGGTTAGAGTTAAGTTAGGGTTAGAGTTAGGGTTAGGGTTAGGGTTAGGTTTAGGTTTAGGGTTCAGTTATGGTTAGGGTTAGGGTTAGGGTTAGGGTTAGGTTAGGATTAGGGTGAGGGTTAGGTTTAGGGTTAGTGTTCAGTTAGGGTTAGGGTCAGGGTTAGGGTTAGGGTTAGGGTTCAGTTATGGTTAGTGTTAGGTTTAGGGTTAGTGTTCAGTTAGGGTTAGGTTCAGGGTTAGGGTTAGGGTTAGTGTTCAGTTAGGGTTAGGGTTACGGTTAGGGTTATGGTTCAGTTAGGGTTAGGGTTAGGGCTATAGTTAGTGTTAGGGTTAGGGTTAGGGTTAGGGATAGGTTTAGGGTTCAGTTAGCGTTAAGGTTAGGGTTAGCGTTAGGGTTAGGTTTAGGGTTAGGTTTAGGGTTCAGTTAGCGTTAGGGTTAGTGTTAGGGTTAGGGTTAGGGTTAGGGCTAGAGTTCAGTTAGGGTTATGGTTAGGATTAGGGTAAGGGTTAGGGTTAGGGTTAAGTGTTCAGTTAGTATTAGGGTTAGGGTTAGGGTTAGGGTTAGGGTTAGGGTTAGTGTTAGGGCTAGGGTTATGTTAAGCGTTAGGGTTCAGTTGGGTTAGGGTTAGGGTTAGGTTTAGGGCTAGGGTTAGGTTTAGTTTAGGGTTAGGGTTAGGGTTCAGTTAGGGTTAGGGTTAGGGTTAGGGTTAGGGTTAGCGTTAGGGTTAGAGTTAAGTTAGGGTTAGAGTTAGGGTTAGGGTTAGGGTTATGGTTAGGGTTCAGTTAGGGTTAGGTTATGATTAGGGGTGAGGGTTAGGGTTAGGGTTAGTGTTCAGTTAGGGTTAGGGTCAGGGTTAGGGTTAGGGTTAGCGTTCAGTTAGGGTTAGGGTTAGGATTAGGGTTAGGGTTAGGGTTAGGTTTAGGGCTAGGGTTAGGTTTAGTTTTAGGGTTAGGGTTAGGGTTCAGTTAGGGTTAGGGTTAGGGTTAGGATTAAGGTTAGAGTTCAGTTAGGGTTAGGGTTAGGGTTAAGGTTAGGGTTCGGTTAGGGTTAGGGTTAGGGTTAGGGTTCACTTAGGGTTCAGTATGGGTTAGGGTTAGGGTTAGGGTTCAGTTAGGGTTAGGGTTAGGGGTTAGGGTTAGGGTTAGGTTTATGGTTCCGTTAGGGTTAGTGTTAGGGTTAGGCGTAGGGAAAGGTTTAGGGTTAAATTAGGGTTAGGGTTAGGGTTAGGGTTATGTTTAGGTTTCAGTTAGTGTTAGGTTTAGGGTTAGGGTTAGGGTTAGGGTTCAGTTAGGGTTCAGTTAGGGTTAGGGTTAGGGTTAGGGTTAGGAATAGGGTTAGGGTTAGGGTTAGGGTTAGGGTTAGGAATAGGGTTAGGGTTAGGGTTAGGTTTAGGTTTAGGGTACAGATAGGTTTAGGGTTAGGGTTAGGGTTAGGTTTAGGGTTATGGTTAGCTTTCAGTTACTGTTAGGTTTAGGTTAGGGTTAGGGTTAGGTTAGGGCTAGGGTTAGGGTTAGGCTTCAGTTAGGGTTAGGGTTAGGGTTCAGTTAGCGTTAGGGTTAGGGATAGGGTTAGAGTTCTGTTAGGCTTATGGTTAGGATTAGGGTAAGGTTTAGGGTTAGGGTTAGTGTTCAGTTAGTGTTAGGGTTAGGGTTAGGTTTAGGGTTAGGATTAGGGTCAGGCTTCACTTAGGGTTACGGTTAGGGTTAGGGTTTAGTTAGGGTTAGGGTTAGGGTTAGGGTTATGGTTAGGTTTAGGGTTCAGTTAGGTTTAGGGTTAGGGTTAGGGTTATGTTAGGATTAGGGTGAGGGTTAGGGTTAGGGTTAGTGTTCAGTTAGGGTTAGGGGGAGGGTTAGGGTTAGGGTTAGCGTTAGGGTTAGAGTTAAGTTAGGGTTAGAGTTAGGGTTAGGGTTAGGGTTAGGTTTAGGGTTAGGGTTCAGTTAGGGTTAGGGTTAGGGTTAGGGTTCAGTTAGGGTTAGGGTTAGGTTTAGGGTTAGGGTTCAGTTAGGGTTAGGGTTAGGTTAGGATTAGGGGGAAGGGTTAGGGTTAGGGTTATGGTTCAGTTAGGGTTATGGTTAGGATTAGGGTAAGGGTTAGGTTTAGGGTTAGGGTTAGTGTTTGGCTTAGGGTTAGGGTTAGGGATAAGGTTAGTGTTCAGATAGGGTTAGGGTTAAGATTAGGGTAAGGGTTAGGTTTAGGGTTAGGTTTAGGGTTAGGTTTCAGTTAGGTTTAGGGTTAGGGTTAGGGTGAGGGTTAGGGTTAGAGTTCAGTTAGGGTTAGGGTTAGGGTTAGGTTTAGGGTTAGGGTTAGCGTTAGGGTTAGAGTTAAATTAGGGTTAGAGTTAGGGTTAGGGTTAGGGTTAGGGTTATGGTTAGGGTTCAGTTAGGGTTAGGTTATGATTAGGGTGAGGGTTTGGGTTAGGGTTAGTGTTCAGTTAGCGTTAGGGTCAGGGTTAGGTTTAGGGTGAGCGTTCAGTTAGGGTTAGGGTTAGGGTGAGGGTTCAGTTAGGTTTAGAGATAGGGGTTAGGGTTAGGGTTATGGTTAGGGTAAGGGTTTAGTTATGGTTAGGGTTAGGGTTAGGGTTCAGTTAGGGTTAGGGTTAGGATCAGGGTTAGGTTAGGGTTAGGGTTAGGGTTAGGTTTAGAGTTAGGGTTCAGTTAGGGTTAGGGTTAGGGTTAGTTTTAGGGTTAGGGTTAGGGTTTAGTTAGGGTTACGGTTAGGTTTAGGGTTAGGGTTAGGGTTCACTTAGGGTTAGGGTTAGGGTTAGGATTAGGGTTAGAGTTCAGTTAGGGTTAGGGTTAGGGTTAGGGTTCAGTTAGGGTTAGGGTTATTGTTAGGGTCAGGGTTCTGTTAGGGTTAGGGTTAGGGTTCAGTTAGGGTTAGGGTTAGGGTTAGGTTTTATTGTTAGGGTTAGGTTTAGGGTTCAGTTAGGGTTAGGGTTAGGGTTAGGTTTAGGGTTAGATTTAGGGTTAGGATTAAATTAGGGTTAGGGTTAGGGTTAGGGTTCAGTTAGGTTTAGCGATAGGGGTTAGGGTTAGAGTAATGGTTAGGGTTAGGGTTCAGTTAGGGTTAGGGTTAGGTTTAGGTTTAGGGTACAGATAGGTTTAGGGTTAGGGTTAGGGTTAGGTTTAGGGTTATGGTTAGGTTTCAGTTACTGTTAGGTTTAGGTTAGGGTTAGGGTTAGGGTTCAGTTAGTGTTAGGGTTAGGGTTAGGTTTAGGGTTAGGGTTAGGGTCAGGCTTCAGTTAGGGTTAGGGTTAGGGTTAGGGTTTAGTTAGGGTTAGGGTTAGGGTTCAGTTAGGTTTAGGGTTAGGGTTAGGTTAGGTTTAGGGTTAGGGTTAGGGTTATGTTAGGATTAGGGTGAGGGTTAGGGTTAGGGTTAGTGTTCAGTTAGGGTTAGGGTCAGGGTTAGGGTTAGGGTTAGGTTTAGGTTTAGGGTTCAGTTATGGTTAGGGTTAGGGTTAGGGTTAGGGTTAGGTTAGGATTAGGGTGAGGGTTAGGGTTAGGGTTAGTGTTCAGTTAGGGTTAGGGTCAGTGTTAGGGTTAGGGTTGGGGTTCAGTTAGGGTTAGGGTTAGGTTTAGGGTTAGTGTTCAGTTAGGGTTAGGTTCAGGGTTAGGGTTATGGTTCAGTTAGGGTTAGGGTTAGGGTTAGGGCTAGGTTTAGGTTTAGGGTACAGATAGTTTTAGGGTTAGGGTTAGGGTTAGGTTTAGTGTTATGGTTAGGTTTCAGTTACTGTTAGGTTTAGGTTAGGGTTAGGGTTAGGTTAGGGTTAGGGTTAGGGTTAGGCTTCAGTTAGGGTTAGGGTTAGGGTTCAGTTAGCGTTAGGGTTAGAGTTCTGTTAGGGTTATGGTTAGGATTAGGGTAAGGTTTAGGTTTAGGGTTAGTGTTCAGTTAGTGTTAGGGTTAGGGTTAGGTTTAGGGTTAGGATTAGGGTCAGGCTTCACTTAGGGTTACGGTTAGGGTTAGGGTTTGGTTAGGGTTAGGGTTAGGGTTAGGGTTATGGTTAGGTTTAGGGTTCAGTTAGGTTTAGGGTTAGGGTTAGGGTTATGTTAGGATTAGGGTGAGGGTTAGGGTTAGGGTTAGTGTTCAGTTAGGGTTAGGGGGAGCGTTAGGGTTAGGGTTAGCGTTAGGGTTAGAGTTAAGTTAGGGTTAGAGTTAGGGTTAGGGTTAGGGTTAGGTTTAGGGTTAGGGTTCAGTTAGGGTTAGGGTTAGGGTTAGGGTTAGGGTTAGGTTAGGATTAGGGTGAGGGTTAGGGTTAGGGTTAGTGTTCAGCTAGGGTTAGGGTCAGGGTTAGGGTTAGGGTTAGGGTTCAGTTAGGGTTAGGGTTAGGTTTAGGGTTAGGGTTCAGTTAGGGTTAGGGTTAGGTTAGGATTAGGGTGAGGGTTAGGGTTAGGGTTATGGTTCAGTTAGGGTTATGGTTCAGTTAGGGTTATGGTTAGGATTAGGGTAAGGGTTAGGTTTAGAGTTAGGGTTAGTGTTTGGCTTAGGGTTAGGGTTAGGGATAAGGTTAGAGTTCAGATAGGGTTAGGGTTAAGATTAGGGTAAGGGTTTGGTTTAGGGTTAGGTTTAGGGTTAGGTTTCAGTTAGGTTTAGGGTTAGGGTTAGGGTGAGGGTTAGGGTTAGAGTTCAGTTAGGGTTAGGGTTAGGGTTAGGGTTAGGGTTAGGGTTAGCGTTAGGGTTAGAGTTAAGTTAGGGTTAGAGTTAGGGTTAGGGTTAGGGTTAGGGTTATGGTTAGGGTTCAGTTAGGGTTAGGTTATGATTAGGGTGAGGGTTAGGGTTAGGGTTAGTGTTCAGTTAGCGTTAGGGTCAGGGTTAGGTTTAGGGTTAGCGTTCAGTTAGGGTTAGGGTTAGGGTGAGGGTTCAGTTAGGTTAGAGATAGGGGTTAGGGTTAGGGTTATGGTTAGGGTAAGGGTTTAGTTATGGTTAGGGTTAGGGTTAGGGTTCAGTTAGGGTTAGGGTTAGGGTCAGGGTTAGGTTAGGGTTAGGGTTAGGGTTAGGTTTAGGGTTAGGGTTCAGTTAGGGTTAGGGTTAGGGTTAGTTTTAGGGTTAGGGTTAGGGTTTAGGTAGGGTTATGGTTACGTTTAGGGTTAGGGTTAGGGTTCACTTAGGGTTAGGGTTAGGGTTAGGATTAGGGTTAGAGTTCAGTTAGGGTTAGGGTTAGGGTTAGGGTTCAGTTAGGGTTAGGGTTATTGTTAGGGTCAGGGTTCTGTTAGGGTTAGAGTTAGGGTTCAGTCAGGGTTAGGGTTAGGGTTAGGTTTTATTGTTAGGGTTAGGTTTAGGGTTCAGTTAGGGTTAGGGTTAGGGTTAGGTTTAGGGTTAGATTTAGGGTTAGGATTAAATTAGTGTTAGGGTTAGGGTTAGGGTTCAGTTAGGTTTAGCGATAGGGGTTAGGGTTAGAGTAATGGTTAGGGTTAGGGTTCAGTTAGGGTTAGGGTTAGGTTTAGGTTTAGGGTACAGATAGGTTTAGGGTTAGGGTTAGGGTTAGGTTTAGGGTTATGGTTAGGTTTCAGTTACTGTTAGGTTTAGGTTAGGGTTAGGGTTAGGGTTCAGTTAGTGTTAGGGTTAGGGTTAGGTTTAGGGTTAGGGTTAGGGTCAGGCTTCAGTTAGGGTTAGGGTTAGGGTTAGGGTTTAGTTAGGGTTAGGGTTAGGGTTCAGTTAGGTTTAGGGTTAGGGTTAGGTTAGGTTTAGGGTTAGGGTTAGGGTTATGTTAGGATTAGGGTGAGGGTTAGGGTTAGGGTTAGTGTTCAGTTAGGGTTAGGGTCAGGGTTAGGGTTAGGGTTAGGTTTAGGTTTAGGGTTCAGTTATGGTTAGGGTTAGGGTTAGGTTAGGATTAGGGTGAGGGTTAGGGTTAGGGTTAGTGTTCAGTTAGGGTTAGGGTCAGTGTTAGGGTTAGGGTTGGGGTTCAGTTAGGGTTAGGGTTAGGTTTAGGGTTAGTGTTCAGTTAGGGTTAGGTTCAGGGTTAGGGTTAGGGTTAGGGTTCAGTTAGGGTTAGGGTTAAGGTTAGGGTTATGGTTCAGTTAGGGTTAGGGTTAGGGCTATAGTTAGTGTTAGGGTTAGGGTTAGGGTTAGGGATAGGTTGAGGGTTCAGTTAGCGTTAGGGTTAGTGTTAGGGTTAGGGTTAGGGTTAGGGTTAGAGTTCAGTTAGTGTTATGGTTAGGATTAGGGTAAGGGGTAGGGTTAGGGTTAAGTCTTCAGTTTGTATTAGGGTTAGGGTTAGGGTTAGGGTTAGGGTTAGGGTTAGTGTTAGGATTAGGGCTAGGGTTATGTTAAGGGTTAGGGTTCAGTTGGGTTAGGGTTACGGTTAGGTTTAGGGTTAGGGTAAGGTTTAGTTTTAGGGTTAGGGTTAGGGTTCAGTTAGGGTTAGGGTTAGGGTTAGGGTTAGGGTTAGGGTTAGCGTTAGGGTTAGAGTTAAGTTAGGGTTAGAGTTAGGGTTAGGGTTAGGGTTATGGTTAGGGTTCAGTTAGGGTTAGGTTATGATTAGAGTGAGGGTTAGGGTTAGGGTTAGTGTTCAGTTAGGGTTAGGGTCAGGGTTAGGGTTAGGGTTAGCGTTCAGTTAGGGTTAGGGTTAGGGTTAGGGTTAGGGTTAGGGTTAGGGTTAGGGTTAGGTTTAGGGTTAGGGTTAGGTTTAGTTTTAGGGTTAGGGTTAGGGTTCAGTTAGGGTTAGGGTTAGGGTTAGGATTAAGGTTAGAGTTCAGTTAGGGTTAGGGTTAGGGTTAAGGTTAGGGTTCAGTTAGGGTTAGGGTTAGGGTTAGGGTTAGGGTTCAGTTAGGGTTCAGTATGGGTTAGGGTTAGGGTTAGGGTTCAGTTAGGGTTAGGGTTAGGGGTTAGGGTTAGGGTTAGGTTTATGGTTCCGTTATGGTTAGGGTTAGGGTTAGGCGTAGGGAAAGGTTTAGGGTTAAATTAGGGTTAGGGTTCGGGTTAGGGTAAGTGTTAGGGTTAGGGTTAGGGTTATGGTTAGGTTTCAGTTACTGTTAGGTTTAGGTTAGGGTTAGGGTTAGGTTAGGGTTAGGGTTAGGTTACGGTTAGGGTTAGGGTTAGGCTTCAGTTAGGGTTAGGGTTAGGGGTAGTGTTAGGGTTAGGTTTAGGGTTCAGTTAGCGTTAGTGTTAGGGTTAGGGTTAGAGTTCTGTTAGGGTTATGGTTAGTATTAGGGTAAGGTTTAGGGTTAGGGTTAGTGTTCAGTTAGTGTTAGTGTTATGGTTAGGTTTAGGGTTAGGGTTAGGGTCAGGCTTCACTTAGGGTTACGGTTAGGGTTAGGGTTTAGTTAGGGTTAGGGTTAGGGTTAGGGTTAGGGTTAGGGTTAGGGTTAGAGTTCAGTTAGGTTTAGGGTTAGGGTTAGGGTTATGTTAGGATTAGGGTGAGGGTTAGGGTTAGGGTTAGTGTTCAGTTAGGGTTAGGGTCAGGGTTAGGGTTAGGGTTAGCGTTAGGGTTAGAGTTAAGTTAGGGTTAGAGTTAGGGTTAGGGTTAGGGTTAGGTTTAGGGTTAGGGTTCAGTTAGGGTTAGGGTTAGGGTTAGGGTTAGGGTTAGGTTAGGATTAGGGTGAGGGTTAGGGTTAGGGTTAGTGTTCAGTTTGGGTTAGGGTCAGGGTTAGGGTTACGGTTAGGGTTCAGTTAGTGTTAGGGTTAGGTTTAGGGTTAGAGTTCAGTTAGGGTTAGGGTTAGGTTAGGATTAGGGTGAGGGTTAGGGTTAGGGTTAGTGTTCAGTTAGGGTTAGGGTCAGGGTTAGGGTTAGGGTTAGGGTTCAGTTAGGTTTAGGGTTACGGTTAGGTTTATGGTTCAGTTAGGGTTAGGGTTAGGGCTAGGGTTAGTGTTAGGGTTAGGGTTAGGGTTAGGGATAGGTTTAGGGTTCAGTTAGCGTTAAGGTTAGTGTTAGCGTTAGGGTTAGGTTTAGGGTTAGGTTTAGGGTTCAGTTAGCGTTAGGGTTAGTGTTAGGGTTAGGGTTAGGGTTAGAGTTCAGTTAGGGTTATGGTAAGGATTAGGGTAAGGGTTAGGGTTAGGGTTAAGTGTTCAGTTAGTGTTAGGGTTAGGGTTAGGGTTAGGGTTAGGGTTAGGATTAGGGCTAGGGTTATGTTAAGGGTTAGGGTTCAGTTGGGTTATGGTTAGGGTTAGGTTTAAGGTTAGGGTTAGGTTTAGTTTTAGGGTTAGGGTTAGGGTTCAGTTAGGGTTAGGGTTAGGGTTAGTATTAAGGTTAGAGTTCAGTTAGGGTTAGGGTTAGGGTTAGGGTTAGGGTTCAGTTAGGGTTAGGGTTTTGGTTAGGTTTAGGGTTCAGTTAGGGTTCAGTATGGGTTAGGGTTAGGGTTAGGGTTCAGTTAGTGTTAGGGTTGGGGATTAGGGTTAGGGTTAGGTTTATGGTTCCGTTAGGGTTAGGGTTATGCGTAGGGAAAGGGTTAGGGTTAAATTAGGGTTAGGGTTAGGGTTAGGGTAAGTGTTAGGGTTAGGGTTAGGGTTATGGTTAGGTTTCAGTTAGTGTTAGGTTTAGGGTTAGGGCTAGGGTTCAGTTAGGGTTCGGGTTAGGGTTAGGGTTAGGAATAGGGTTAGGGTTAGGGTTAGGGTTAGGGTTAGTGTTCAGTTAGGGATAGGGTTAGGGTTAGGGTTAGGGTTAGGTTTAGTGTTAACTTAGCGTTAGGGTTATGTTTAGGGTTAGGGTTAGGGTTAGGGTTCAGTTAGGATTAGGGTAAGGGTTAGGTTTAGGGTTAGGGTTAGTGTTTGGCTTAGGGTTAGGGTTAGGGTTAAGGTTAGAGTTCAGATAGGGTTAGGGTTAAGATTAGGGTAAGGGTTAGGTTTAGGGTTAGGTTTCAGTTAGGTTTAGGGTTAGGGTTAGGGTTAGGGTTAGTGTTAGGGTTAGAGTTCAGTTAGGGTTAGGGTTAGGGTTAGTGTTAGGGTTAGTGTTTGGCTTAGGGTTAGGGTTAGAGTTAAGTCAGGGTTAGAGTTAGGGTTAGGGTTAGGGTTATGGTTAGGGTTCAGTTAGGGTTAGGTTATGATTAGGGTGAGGGTTAGGGTTAGGGTTAGTGTTCAGTTAGGGTTAGGGTCAGGGTTAGGGTTAGGGTTAGCGTTCAGTTAGGGTTAGGGTTAGGGTTAGGGTTAGGGTTAGGGTCATTAGGGTTAAGGTTAGGGTTAGGGTTAGGGTTAGGTTTAGTTTTAGGGTTAGGGTTAGGGTTCAGTTAGGGTTAGGGTTAGGGTTAGGATTAAGGTTAGAGTTCAGTTAGGGTTAGGGTTAGGGATAAGGTTAGGTTTCAGTTAGGCTTAGGGTTAGGGTTAGGGTTAGGGTTAGGGTTCAGTTAAGGTTCAATATGGGTTAGGGTTAGGATTAGGGTTCAGTTAGGGTTAGGGTTAGGGGTTAGGTTTAGGTTTATGGTTCCGTTAGGGTTAGGGTTAGGGTTAGGCGTAGGGAAAGGGTTAGGGTTAAATTAGGGTTAGGGTTAGTGTTAGGGTAAGTGTTAGGGTTAGGGTTAGGGTTATGGTTAGGTTTCAGTTAGTGTTAGGTTTAGAGTTAGGGTTAGGGTTCAGTTAGGGTTCAGTTAGGGTTAGGGTTAGGGTTAGGGTTAGGAATAGGGTTAGGGTTAGGGTTAGGGTTAGGGTTAGGGTTACTCTTCAGTTAGGGATAGGGTTAGGTTTAGGGTTCGGGTTAGGTTTAGGGTAAGGTCTAGGTTTCATTTAGGATTAAGGTTAGGGATAGGGTTAGGGTTAGGTTTAGTATTAACTTAGCGTTAGGGTTATGTTTATGGTTAGGGTTAGGGTTAGTGTTCAGTTAGGGTTAGGGGGAGGGTTAGGGTTAGGGTTAGCGTTAGGGTTAGAGTTAAGTTAGGGTTAGAGTTAGGGTTAGGGTTAGGGTTAGGTTTAGGGTTAGGGTTCAGTTAGGGTTAGGGTTAGGGTTAGGGTTAGGGTTAGGTTAGGATTAGGGTGAGGGTTAGGGTTAGGGTTAGTGTTCAGCTAGGGTTAGGGTCAGGGTTAGGGTTAGGGTTAGGGTTCAGTTAGGGTTAGGGTTAGGTTTAGGGTTAGGGTTCAGTTAGGGTTAGGGTTAGGTTAGGATTAGGGTGAGGGTTAGGGTTAGGGTTATGGTTCAGTTAGGGTTATGGTTAGGATTAGGGTAAGGGTTAGGTTTAGGGTTAGGGTTAGTGTTTGGCTTAGGGTTAGGGTTAGGGATAAGGTTAGAGTTCAGATAGGGTTAGGCTTAAGATTAGGGTAAGGGTTAGGTTTAGGGTTAGGTTTAGGGTTAGGTTTCAGTTAGGTTTAGGGTTAGGGTTAGGGTGAGGGTTAGGGTTAGAGTTCAGTTAGGGTTAGGGTTAGGGTTAGGGTTAGGGTTAGGGTTAGGGTTAGGGTTAGGGTTAGCGTTAGGGTTAGAGTTAAGTTAGGGTTAGAGTTAGGGTTAGGGTTAGGGTTAGGGTTATGGTTAGGGTTCAGTTAGGGTTAGGTTATGATTAGGGTGAGGGTTAGGGTTAGGGTTAGTGTTCAGTTAGCGTTAGGGTCAGGGTTAGGTTTAGGGTGAGCGTTCAGTTAGGGTTAGGGTTAGGGTGAGGGTTCAGTTAGGTTTAGAGATAGGGGTTAGGGTTAGGGTTATGGTTAGGGTAAGGGTTTAGTTATGGTTAGGGTTAGGGTTAGGGTTCAGTTAGGGTTAGGGTTAGGGTCAGGGTTAGGTTAGGGTTAGGGTTAGGGTTAGGTTTAGAGTTAGGGTTCAGTTAGGGTTAGGGTTAGGGTTAGTTTTAGGGTTAGGGTTAGGGTTTAGGTAGGGTTAGGGTTAGGTTTAGGTTTAGGGTTCACTTAGGGTTAGGGTTAGGGTTAGGATTAGGGTTAGAGTTCAGTTAGGGTTAGGGTTAGGGTTAGGGTTCAGTTAGGGTTAGGGTTATTGTTAGGGTCAGGGTTCTGTTAGGGTTAGGGTTAGGGTTCAGTTAGGGTTAGGGTTAGGGTTAGGTTTTATTGTTAGGGTTAGGTTTAGGGTTCAGTTAGGGTTAGGGTTAGGGTTAGGTTTAGGGTTAGATTTAGGGTTAGGATTAAATTAGGGTTAGGGTTAGGGTTAGGGTTCAGTTAGGTTTAGCGATAGGGGTTAGGGTTAGAGTAATGGTTAGGGTTAGGGTTCAGTTAGGGTTAGGGTTAGGTTTAGGTTTAGGGTACAGATAGGTTTAGGGTTAGGGTTAGGGTTAGGTTTAGGGTTATGGTTAGGTTTCAGTTACTGTTAGGTTTAGGTTAGGGTTAGGGTTAGGGTTCAGTTAGTGTTAGGGTTAGGGTTAGGTTTAGGGTTAGGGTTAAGGTCAGGCTTCAGTTAGGGTTAGGGTTAGGGTTAGGGTTTAGTTAGGGTTAGGGTTAGGGTTCAGTTAGGTTTAGGGTTAGGGTTAGTTTAGGTTTAGGGTTAGGGTTAGGGTTATGTTAGGATTAGGGTGAGGGTTAGGGTTAGGGTTAGTGTTCAGTTAGGGTTAGGGTCAGGGTTAGGGTTAGGGTTAGGTTTAGGTTTAGGGTTCAGTTATGGTTAGGGTTAGGGTTAGGGTTAGGGTTAGGTTAGGATTAGGGTGAGGGTTAGGGTTAGGGTTAGTGTTCAGTTAGGGTTAGGGTCAGTGTTAGGGTTAGGGTTGGGGTTCAGTTAGGGTTAGGGTTAGGTTTAGGGTTAGTGTTCAGTTAGGGTTAGGTTCAGGGTTAGGGTTAGGGTTAGGGTTCAGTTAGGGTTAGGGTTAAGGTTAGGGTTATGGTTCAGTTAGGGTTAGGGTTAGGGCTAGGTTTAGGGTTAGGGTTAGGGTTAGGGTTAGGGTTAGGGTTAGGGTTAGGGTTAGGGTTAGGGTTAGAGTTCAGTTAGGTTTAGGGTTAGGGTTAGGGTTATGTTAGGATTAGGGTGAGGGTTAGGGTTAGGGTTAGTGTTCAGTTAGGGTTAGGGTCAGGGTTAGGGTTAGGGTTAGCGTTAGGGTTAGAGTTAAGTTAGGGTTAGAGTTAGGGTTAGGGTTAGGGTTAGGTTTAGGGTTAGGGTTCAGTTAGGGTTAGGGTTAGGGTTAGGGTTAGGGTTAGGTTAGGATTAGGGTGAGGGTTAGGGTTAGGGTTAGTGTTCAGTTTGGGTTAGGGTCAGGGTTAGGGTTACGGTTAGGGTTCAGTTAGTGTTAGGGTTAGGTTTAGGGTTAGAGTTCAGTTAGGGTTAGGGTTAGGTTAGGATTAGGGTGAGGGTTAGGGTTAGGGTTAGTGTTCAGTTAGGGTTAGGGTCAGGGTTAGGGTTAGGGTTAGGGTTCAGTTAGGTTTAGGGTTACGGTTAGGTTTATGGTTCAGTTAGGGTTAGGGTTAGGGCTAGGGTTAGTGTTAGGGTTAGGGTTAGGGTTAGGGATAGGTTTAGGGTTCAGTTAGCGTTAAGGTTAGTGTTAGCGTTAGGGTTAGGTTTAGGGTTAGGTTTAGGGTTCAGTTAGCGTTAGGGTTAGTGTTAGGGTTAGGGTTAGGGTTAGAGTTCAGTTAGGGTTATGGTAAGGATTAGGGTAAGGGTTAGGGTTAGGGTTAAGTGTTCAGTTAGTGTTAGGGTTAGGGTTAGGGTTAGGGTTAGGGTTAGGATTAGGGCTAGGGTTATGTTAAGGGTTAGGGTTCAGTTGGGTTATGGTTAGGGTTAGGTTTAAGGTTAGGGTTAGGTTTAGTTTTAGGGTTAGGGTTAGGGTTCAGTTAGGGTTAGGGTTAGGGTTAGTATTAAGGTTAGAGTTCAGTTAGGGTTAGGGTTAGGGTTAGGGTTAGGGTTCAGTTAGGGTTAGGGTTTGGGTTAGGTTTAGGGTTCAGTTTGGGTTCAGTATGGGTTAGGGTTAGGGTTAGGGTTCAGTTAGTGTTAGGGTTGGGGATTAGGGTTAGGGTTAGGTTTATGGTTCCGTTAGGGTTAGGGTTATGCGTAGGGAAAGGGTTAGGGTTAAATTAGGGTTAGGGTTAGGGTTAGGGTAAGTGTTAGGGTTAGGGTTAGGGTTATGGTTAGGTTTCAGTTAGTGTTAGGTTTAGGGTTAGGGCTAGGGTTCAGTTAGGGTTCGGGTTAGGGTTAGGGTTAGGAATAGGGTTAGGGTTAGGGTTAGGGTTAGGGTTAGTGTTCAGTTAGGGATAGGGTTAGGGTTAGGGTTAGGGTTAGGTTTAGTGTTAACTTAGCGTTAGGGTTATGTTTAGGGTTAGGGTTAGGGTTAGGGTTCAGTTAGGATTAGGGTAAGGGTTAGGTTTAGGGTTAGGGTTAGTGTTTGGCTTAGGGTTAGGGTTAGGGTTAAGGTTAGAGTTCAGATAGGGTTAGGGTTAAGATTAGGGTAAGGGTTAGGTTTAGGGTTAGGTTTCAGTTAGGTTTAGGGTTAGGGTTAGGGTTAGGGTTAGTGTTAGGGTTAGAGTTCAGTTAGGGTTAGGGTTAGGGTTAGTGTTAGGGTTAGTGTTTGGCTTAGGGTTAGGGTTAGAGTTAAGTCAGGGTTAGAGTTAGGGTTAGGGTTAGGGTTATGGTTAGGGTTCAGTTAGGGTTAGGTTATGATTAGGGTGAGGGTTAGGGTTAGGGTTAGTGTTCAGTTAGGGTTAGGGTCAGGGTTAGGGTTAGGGTTAGCGTTCAGTTAGGGTTAGGGTTAGGGTTAGGGTTAGGGTTAGGGTCATTAGGGTTAAGGTTAGGGTTAGGGTTAGGGTTAGGTTTAGTTTTAGGGTTAGGGTTAGGGTTCAGTTAGGGTTAGGGTTAGGGTTAGGATTAAGGTTAGAGTTCAGTTAGGGTTAGGGTTAGGGATAAGGTTAGGTTTCAGTTAGGCTTAGGGTTAGGGTTAGGGTTAGGGTTAGGGTTCAGTTAAGGTTCAATATGGGTTAGGGTTAGGATTAGGGTTCAGTTAGGGTTAGGGTTAGGGGTTAGGGTTAGGTTTATGGTTCCGTTAGGGTTAGGGTTAGGGTTAGGCGTAGGGAAAGGGTTAGGGTTAAATTAGGGTTAGGGTTAGTGTTAGGGTAAGTGTTAGGGTTAGGGTTAGGGTTATGGTTAGGTTTCAGTTAGTGTTAGGTTTAGGGTTAGGGTTAGGGTTCAGTTAGGGTTCAGTTAGGGTTAGGGTTAGGGTTAGGGTTAGGAATAGGGTTAGGGTTAGGGTTAGGGTTAGGGTTAGGGTTACTGTTCAGTTAGGGATAGGGTTAGGTTTAGGGTTCGGGTTAGGTTTAGGGTAAGGTCTAGGTTTCATTTAGGATTAAGGTTAGGGATAGGGTTAGGGTTAGGTTTAGTATTAACTTAGCGTTAGGGTTATGTTTATGGTTAGGGTTAGGGTTAGTGTTCAGTTAGGGTTAGGGGGAGGGTTAGGGTTAGGGTTAGCGTTAGGGTTAGAGTTAAGTTAGGGTTAGAGTTAGGGTTAGGGTTAGGGTTAGGTTTAGGGTTAGGGTTCAGTTAGGGTTAGGGTTAGGGTTAGGGTTAGGGTTAGGTTAGGATTAGGGTGAGGGTTAGGGTTAGGGTTAGTGTTCAGCTAGGGTTAGGGTCAGGGTTAGGGTTAGGGTTAGGGTTCAGTTAGGGTTAGGGTTAGGTTTAGGGTTAGGGTTCAGTTAGGGTTAGGGTTAGGTTAGGATTAGGGTGAGGGTTAGGGTTAGGGTTATGGTTCAGTTAGGGTTATGGTTAGGATTAGGGTAAGGGTTAGGTTTAGGGTTAGGGTTAGTGTTTGGCTTAGGGTTAGGGTTAGGGATAAGGTTAGAGTTCAGATAGGGTTAGGCTTAAGATTAGGGTAAGGGTTAGGTTTAGGGTTAGGTTTAGGGTTAGGTTTCAGTTAGGTTTAGGGTTAGGGTTAGGGTGAGGGTTAGGGTTAGAGTTCAGTTAGGGTTAGGGTTAGGGTTAGGGTTAGGGTT
This sequence comes from Rallus limicola, assembly GCA_022605955.1. NCBI lineage: Eukaryota > Metazoa > Chordata > Aves > Gruiformes > Rallidae > Rallus > Rallus limicola. Next base: position 3,522,325 of record JAKCOZ010000048.1, on the reverse strand, counting down.
AGGGTTAGGGTTAGGGTTAGGGTTAGGGTTAGCGTTAGGGTTAGAGTTAAGTTAGGGTTAGAGTTAGGGTTAGGGTTAGGGTTAGGGTTATGGTTAGGGTTCAGTTAGGGTTAGGTTATGATTAGGGTGAGGGTTAGGGTTAGGGTTAGTGTTCAGTTAGCGTTAGGGTCAGGGTTAGGTTTAGGGTGAGCGTTCAGTTAGGGTTAGGGTTAGGGTGAGGGTTCAGTTAGGTTTAGAGATAGGGGTTAGGGTTAGGGTTATGGTTAGGGTAAGGGTTTAGTTATGGTTAGGGTTAGGGTTAGGGTTCAGTTAGGGTTAGGGTTAGGGTCAGGGTTAGGTTAGGGTTAGGTTTAGGGTTAGGTTTAGAGTTAGGGTTCAGTTAGGGTTAGGGTTAGGGTTAGTTTTAGGGTTAGGGTTAGGGTTTAGGTAGGGTTAGGGTTAGGTTTAGGTTTAGGGTTCACTTAGGGTTAGGGTTAGGGTTAGGATTAGGGTTAGAGTTCAGTTAGGGTTAGGGTTAGGGTTAGGGTTCAGTTAGGGTTAGGGTTATTGTTAGGGTCAGGGTTCTGTTAGGGTTAGGGTTAGGGTTCAGTTAGGGTTAGGGTTAGGGTTAGGTTTTATTGTTAGGGTTAGGTTTAGGGTTCAGTTAGGGTTAGGGTTAGGGTTAGGTTTAGGGTTAGATTTAGGGTTAGGATTAAATTAGGGTTAGGGTTAGGGTTAGGGTTCAGTTAGGTTTAGCGATAGGGGTTAGGGTTAGAGTAATGGTTAGGGTTAGGGTTCAGTTAGGGTTAGGGTTAGGTTTAGGTTTAGGGTACAGATAGGTTTAGGGTTAGGGTTAGGGTTAGGTTTAGGGTTATGGTTAGGTTTCAGTTACTGTTAGGTTTAGGTTAGGGTTAGGGTTAGGGTTCAGTTAGTGTTAGGGTTAGGGTTAGGTTTAGGGTTAGGGTTAAGGTCAGGCTTCAGTTAGGGTTAGGGTTAGGGTTAGGGTTTAGTTAGGGTTAGGGTTAGGGTTCAGTTAGGTTTAGGGTTAGGGTTAGTTTAGGTTTAGGGTTAGGGTTAGGGTTATGTTAGGATTAGGGTGAGGGTTAGGGTTAGGGTTAGTGTTCAGTTAGGGTTAGGGTCAGGGTTAGGGTTAGGGTTAGGTTTAGGTTTAGGGTTCAGTTATGGTTAGGGTTAGGGTTAGGGTTAGGGTTAGGTTAGGATTAGGGTGAGGGTTAGGGTTAGGGTTAGTGTTCAGTTAGGGTTAGGGTCAGTGTTAGGGTTAGGGTTGGGGTTCAGTTAGGGTTAGGGTTAGGTTTAGGGTTAGTGTTCAGTTAGGGTTAGGTTCAGGGTTAGGGTTAGGGTTAGGGTTCAGTTAGGGTTAGGGTTAAGTTAGGGTTATGGTTCAGTTAGGGTTAGGGTTAGGGCTAGGTTTAGGGTTAGGGTTAGGGTTAGGGTTAGGGTTAGGGTTAGGGTTAGGGTTAGGGTTAGAGTTCAGTTAGGTTTAGGGTTAGGGTTAGGGTTATGTTAGGATTAGGGTGAGGGTTAGGGTTAGGGTTAGTGTTCAGTTAGGGTTAGGGTCAGGGTTAGGGTTAGGGTTAGCGTTAGGGTTAGAGTTAAGTTAGGGTTAGAGTTAGGGTTAGGGTTAGGGTTAGGTTTAGGGTTAGGGTTCAGTTAGGGTTAGGGTTAGGGTTAGGGTTAGGGTTAGGTTAGGATTAGGGTGAGGGTTAGGGTTAGGGTTAGTGTTCAGTTTGGGTTAGGGTCAGGGTTAGGGTTACGGTTAGGGTTCAGTTAGTGTTAGGGTTAGGTTTAGGGTTAGAGTTCAGTTAGGGTTAGGGTTAGGTTAGGATTAGGGTGAGGGTTAGGGTTAGGGTTAGTGTTCAGTTAGGGTTAGGGTCAGGGTTAGGGTTAGGGTTAGGGTTCAGTTAGGTTTAGGGTTACGGTTAGGTTTATGGTTCAGTTAGGGTTAGGGTTAGGGCTAGGGTTAGTGTTAGGGTTAGGGTTAGGGTTAGGGATAGGTTTAGGGTTCAGTTAGCGTTAAGGTTAGTGTTAGCGTTAGGGTTAGGTTTAGGGTTAGGTTTAGGGTTCAGTTAGCGTTAGGGTTAGTGTTAGGGTTAGGGTTAGGGTTAGAGTTCAGTTAGGGTTATGGTAAGGATTAGGGTAAGGGTTAGGGTTAGGGTTAAGTGTTCAGTTAGTGTTAGGGTTAGGGTTAGGGTTAGGGTTAGGGTTAGGATTAGGGCTAGGGTTATGTTAAGGGTTAGGGTTCAGTTGGGTTATGGTTAGGGTTAGGTTTAAGGTTAGGGTTAGGTTTAGTTTTAGGGTTAGGGTTAGGGTTCAGTTAGGGTTAGGGTTAGGGTTAGTATTAAGGTTAGAGTTCAGTTAGGGTTAGGGTTAGGGTTAGGGTTAGGGTTCAGTTAGGGTTAGGGTTTGGGTTAGGTTTAGGGTTCAGTTAGGGTTCAGTATGGGTTAGGGTTAGGGTTAGGGTTCAGTTAGTGTTAGGGTTGGGGATTAGGGTTAGGGTTAGGTTTATGGTTCCGTTAGGGTTAGGGTTATGCGTAGGGAAAGGGTTAGGGTTAAATTAGGGTTAGGGTTAGGGTTAGGGTAAGTGTTAGGGTTAGGGTTAGGGTTATGGTTAGGTTTCAGTTAGTGTTAGGTTTAGGGTTAGGGCTAGGGTTCAGTTAGGGTTCGGGTTAGGGTTAGGGTTAGGAATAGGGTTAGGGTTAGGGTTAGGGTTAGGGTTAGTGTTCAGTTAGGGATAGAGTTAGGGTTAGGGTTAGGGTTAGGTTTAGTGTTAACTTAGCGTTAGGGTTATGTTTAGGGTTAGGGTTAGGGTTAGGGTTCAGTTAGGATTAGGGTAAGGGTTAGGTTTAGGGTTAGGGTTAGTGTTTGGCTTAGGGTTAGGGTTAGGGTTAAGGTTAGAGTTCAGATAGGGTTAGGGTTAAGATTAGGGTAAGGGTTAGGTTTAGGGTTAGGTTTCAGTTAGGTTTAGGGTTAGGGTTAGGGTTAGGGTTAGTGTTAGGGTTAGAGTTCAGTTAGGGTTAGGGTTAGGGTTAGTGTTAGGGTTAGTGTTTGGCTTAGGGTTAGGGTTAGAGTTAAGTCAGGGTTAGAGTTAGGGTTAGGGTTAGGGTTATGGTTAGGGTTCAGTTAGGGTTAGGTTATGATTAGGGTGAGGGTTAGGGTTAGGGTTAGTGTTCAGTTAGGGTTAGGGTCAGGGTTAGGGTTAGGGTTAGCGTTCAGTTAGGGTTAGGGTTAGGGTTAGGGTTAGGGTTAGGGTCATTAGGGTTAAGGTTAGGGTTAGGGTTAGGGTTAGGTTTAGTTTTAGGGTTAGGGTTAGGGTTCAGTTAGGGTTAGGGTTAGGGTTAGGATTAAGGTTAGAGTTCAGTTAGGGTTAGGGTTAGGGATAAGGTTAGGTTTCAGTTAGGCTTAGGGTTAGGGTTAGGGTTAGGGTTAGGGTTCAGTTAAGGTTCAATATGGGTTAGGGTTAGGATTAGGGTTCAGTTAGGGTTAGGGTTAGGGGTTAGGGTTAGGTTTATGGTTCCGTTAGGGTTAGGGTTAGGGTTAGGCGTAGGGAAAGGGTTAGGGTTAAATTAGGGTTAGGGTTAGTGTTAGGGTAAGTGTTAGGGTTAGGGTTAGGGTTATGGTTAGGTTTCAGTTAGTGTTAGGTTTAGGGTTAGGGTTAGGGTTCAGTTAGGGTTCAGTTAGGGTTAGGGTTAGGGTTAGGGTTAGGAATAGGGTTAGGGTTAGGGTTAGGGTTAGGGTTAGGGTTACTGTTCAGTTAGGGATAGGGTTAGGTTTAGGGTTCGGGTTAGGTTTAGGGTAAGGTCTAGGTTTCATTTAGGATTAAGGTTAGGGATAGGGTTAGGGTTAGGTTTAGTATTAACTTAGCGTTAGGGTTATGTTTATGGTTAGGGTTAGGGTTAGTGTTCAGTTAGGGTTAGGGGGAGGGTTAGGGTTAGGGTTAGCGTTAGGGTTAGAGTTAAGTTAGGGTTAGAGTTAGGGTTAGGGTTAGGGTTAGGTTTAGGGTTAGGGTTCAGTTAGGGTTAGGGTTAGGGTTAGGGTTAGGGTTAGGTTAGGATTAGGGTGAGGGTTAGGGTTAGGGTTAGTGTTCAGCTAGGGTTAGGGTCAGGGTTAGGGTTAGGGTTAGGGTTCAGTTAGGGTTAGGGTTAGGTTTAGGGTTAGGGTTCAGTTAGGGTTAGGGTTAGGTTAGGATTAGGGTGAGGGTTAGGGTTAGGGTTATGGTTCAGTTAGGGTTATGGTTAGGATTAGGGTAAGGGTTAGGTTTAGGGTTAGGGTTAGTGTTTGGCTTAGGGTTAGGGTTAGGGATAAGGTTAGAGTTCAGATAGGGTTAGGCTTAAGATTAGGGTAAGGGTTAGGTTTAGGGTTAGGTTTAGGGTTAGGTTTCAGTTAGGTTTAGGGTTAGGGTTAGGGTGAGGGTTAGGGTTAGAGTTCAGTTAGGGTTAGGGTTAGGGTTAGGGTTAGGGTTAGGGTTAGGGTTAGGGTTAGGGTTAGCGTTAGGGTTAGAGTTAAGTTAGGGTTAGAGTTAGGGTTAGGGTTAGGGTTAGGGTTATGGTTAGGGTTCAGTTAGGGTTAGGTTATGATTAGGGTGAGGGTTAGGGTTAGGGTTAGTGTTCAGTTAGCGTTAGGGTCAGGGTTAGGTTTAGGGTGAGCGTTCAGTTAGGGTTAGGGTTAGGGTGAGGGTTCAGTTAGGTTTAGAGATAGGGGTTAGGGTTAGGGTTATGGTTAGGGTAAGGGTTTAGTTATGGTTAGGGTTAGGGTTAGGGTTCAGTTAGGGTTAGGGTTAGGGTCAGGGTTAGGTTAGGGTTAGGGTTAGGGTTAGGTTTAGAGTTAGGGTTCAGTTAGGGTTAGGGTTAGGGTTAGTTTTAGGGTTAGGGTTAGGGTTTAGGTAGGGTTAGGGTTAGGTTTAGGTTTAGGGTTCACTTAGGGTTAGGGTTAGGGTTAGGATTAGGGTTAGAGTTCAGTTAGGGTTAGGGTTAGGGTTAGGGTTCAGTTAGGGTTAGGGTTATTGTTAGGGTCAGGGTTCTGTTAGGGTTAGGGTTAGGGTTCAGTTAGGGTTAGGGTTAGGGTTAGGTTTTATTGTTAGGGTTAGGTTTAGGGTTCAGTTAGGGTTAGGGTTAGGGTTAGGTTTAGGGTTAGATTTAGGGTTAGGATTAAATTAGGGTTAGGGTTAGGGTTAGGGTTCAGTTAGGTTTAGCGATAGGGGTTAGGGTTAGAGTAATGGTTAGGGTTAGGGTTCAGTTAGGGTTAGGGTTAGGTTTAGGTTTAGGGTACAGATAGGTTTAGGGTTAGGGTTAGGGTTAGGTTTAGGGTTATGGTTAGGTTTCAGTTACTGTTAGGTTTAGGTTAGGGTTAGGGTTAGGGTTCAGTTAGTGTTAGGGTTAGGGTTAGGTTTAGGGTTAGGGTTAAGGTCAGGCTTCAGTTAGGGTTAGGGTTAGGGTTAGGGTTTAGTTAGGGTTAGGGTTAGGGTTCAGTTAGGTTTAGGGTTAGGGTTAGTTTAGGTTTAGGGTTAGGGTTAGGGTTATGTTAGGATTAGGGTGAGGGTTAGGGTTAGGGTTAGTGTTCAGTTAGGGTTAGGGTCAGGGTTAGGGTTAGGGTTAGGTTTAGGTTTAGGGTTCAGTTATGGTTAGGGTTAGGGTTAGGGTTAGGGTTAGGTTAGGATTAGGGTGAGGGTTAGGGTTAGGGTTAGTGTTCAGTTAGGGTTAGGGTCAGTGTTAGGGTTAGGGTTGGGGTTCAGTTAGGGTTAGGGTTAGGTTTAGGGTTAGTGTTCAGTTAGGGTTAGGTTCAGGGTTAGGGTTAGGGTTAGGGTTCAGTTAGGGTTAGGGTTAAGTTAGGGTTATGGTTCAGTTAGGGTTAGGGTTAGGGCTAGGTTTAGGTTTAGGGTTAGGGTTAGGGTTAGGGTTAGGGTTAGGGTTAGGGTTAGGGTTAGGGTTAGGGTTAGAGTTCAGTTAGGTTTAGGGTTAGGGTTAGGGTTATGTTAGGATTAGGGTGAGGGTTAGGGTTAGGGTTAGTGTTCAGTTAGGGTTAGGGTCAGGGTTAGGGTTAGGGTTAGCGTTAGGGTTAGAGTTAAGTTAGGGTTAGAGTTAGGGTTAGGGTTAGGGTTAGGTTTAGGGTTAGGGTTCAGTTAGGGTTAGGGTTAGGGTTAGGGTTAGGGTTAGGTTAGGATTAGGGTGAGGGTTAGGGTTAGGGTTAGTGTTCAGTTTGGGTTAGGGTCAGGGTTAGGGTTACGGTTAGGGTTCAGTTAGTGTTAGGGTTAGGTTTAGGGTTAGAGTTCAGTTAGGGTTAGGGTTAGGTTAGGATTAGGGTGAGGGTTAGGGTTAGGGTTAGTGTTCAGTTAGGGTTAGGGTCAGGGTTAGGGTTAGGGTTAGGGTTCAGTTAGGTTTAGGGTTACGGTTAGGTTTATGGTTCAGTTAGGGTTAGGGTTAGGGCTAGGGTTAGTGTTAGGGTTAGGGTTAGGGTTAGGGATAGGTTTAGGGTTCAGTTAGCGTTAAGGTTAGTGTTAGCGTTAGGGTTAGGTTTAGGGTTAGGTTTAGGGTTCAGTTAGCGTTAGGGTTAGTGTTAGGGTTAGGGTTAGGGTTAGAGTTCAGTTAGGGTTATGGTAAGGATTAGGGTAAGGGTTAGGGTTAGGGTTAAGTGTTCAGTTAGTGTTAGGGTTAGGGTTAGGGTTAGGGTTAGGGTTAGGATTAGGGCTAGGGTTATGTTAAGGGTTAGGGTTCAGTTGGGTTATGGTTAGGGTTAGGTTTAAGGTTAGGGTTAGGTTTAGTTTTAGGGTTAGGGTTAGGGTTCAGTTAGGGTTAGGGTTAGGGTTAGTATTAAGGTTAGAGTTCAGTTAGGGTTAGGGTTAGGGTTAGGGTTAGGGTTCAGTTAGGGTTAGGGTTTGGGTTAGGTTTAGGGTTCAGTTAGGGTTCAGTATGGGTTAGGGTTAGGGTTAGGGTTCAGTTAGTGTTAGGGTTGGGGATTAGGGTTAGGGTTAGGTTTATGGTTCCGTTAGGGTTAGGGTTATGCGTAGGGAAAGGGTTAGGGTTAAATTAGGGTTAGGGTTAGGGTTAGGGTAAGTGTTAGGGTTAGGGTTAGGGTTATGGTTAGGTTTCAGTTAGTGTTAGGTTTAGGGTTAGGGCTAGGGTTCAGTTAGGGTTCGGGTTAGGGTTAGGGTTAGGAATAGGGTTAGGGTTAGGGTTAGGGTTAGGGTTAGTGTTCAGTTAGGGATAGAGTTAGGGTTAGGGTTAGGGTTAGGTTTAGTGTTAACTTAGCGTTAGGGTTATGTTTAGGGTTAGGGTTAGGGTTAGGGTTCAGTTAGGATTAGGGTAAGGGTTAGGTTTAGGGTTAGGGTTAGTGTTTGGCTTAGGGTTAGGGTTAGGGTTAAGGTTAGAGTTCAGATAGGGTTAGGGTTAAGATTAGGGTAAGGGTTAGGTTTAGGGTTAGGTTTCAGTTAGGTTTAGGGTTAGGGTTAGGGTTAGGGTTAGTGTTAGGGTTAGAGTTCAGTTAGGGTTAGGGTTAGGGTTAGTGTTAGGGTTAGTGTTTGGCTTAGGGTTAGGGTTAGAGTTAAGTCAGGGTTAGAGTTAGGGTTAGGGTTAGGGTTATGGTTAGGGTTCAGTTAGGGTTAGGTTATGATTAGGGTGAGGGTTAGGGTTAGGGTTAGTGTTCAGTTAGGGTTAGGGTCAGGGTTAGGGTTAGGGTTAGCGTTCAGTTAGGGTTAGGGTTAGGGTTAGGGTTAGGGTTAGGGTCATTAGGGTTAAGGTTAGGGTTAGGGTTAGGGTTAGGTTTAGTTTTAGGGTTAGGGTTAGGGTTCAGTTAGGGTTAGGGTTAGGGTTAGGATTAAGGTTAGAGTTCAGTTAGGGTTAGGGTTAGGGATAAGGTTAGGTTTCAGTTAGGCTTAGGGTTAGGGTTAGGGTTAGGGTTAGGGTTCAGTTAAGGTTCAATATGGGTTAGGGTTAGGATTAGGGTTCAGTTAGGGTTAGGGTTAGGGGTTAGGGTTAGGTTTATGGTTCCGTTAGGGTTAGGGTTAGGGTTAGGCGTAGGGAAAGGGTTAGGGTTAAATTAGGGTTAGGGTTAGTGTTAGGGTAAGTGTTAGGGTTAGGGTTAGGGTTATGGTTAGGTTTCAGTTAGTGTTAGGTTTAGGGTTAGGGTTAGGGTTCAGTTAGGGTTCAGTTAGGGTTAGGGTTAGGGTTAGGGTTAGGAATAGGGTTAGGGTTAGGGTTAGGGTTAGGGTTAGGGTTACTGTTCAGTTAGGGATAGGGTTAGGTTTAGGGTTCGGGTTAGGTTTAGGGTAAGGTCTAGGTTTCATTTAGGATTAAGGTTAGGGATAGGGTTAGGGTTAGGTTTAGTATTAACTTAGCGTTAGGGTTATGTTTATGGTTAGGGTTAGGGTTAGTGTTCAGTTAGGGTTAGGGGGAGGGTTAGGGTTAGGGTTAGCGTTAGGGTTAGAGTTAAGTTAGGGTTAGAGTTAGGGTTAGGGTTAGGGTTAGGTTTAGGGTTAGGGTTCAGTTAGGGTTAGGGTTAGGGTTAGGGTTAGGGTTAGGTTAGGATTAGGGTGAGGGTTAGGGTTAGGGTTAGTGTTCAGCTAGGGTTAGGGTCAGGGTTAGGGTTAGGGTTAGGGTTCAGTTAGGGTTAGGGTTAGGTTTAGGGTTAGGGTTCAGTTAGGGTTAGGGTTAGGTTAGGATTAGGGTGAGGGTTAGGGTTAGGGTTATGGTTCAGTTAGGGTTATGGTTAGGATTAGGGTAAGGGTTAGGTTTAGGGTTAGGGTTAGTGTTTGGCTTAGGGTTAGGGTTAGGGATAAGGTTAGAGTTCAGATAGGGTTAGGCTTAAGATTAGGGTAAGGGTTAGGTTTAGGGTTAGGTTTAGGGTTAGGTTTCAGTTAGGTTTAGGGTTAGGGTTAGGGTGAGGGTTAGGGTTAGAGTTCAGTTAGGGTTAGGGTTAGGGTTAGGGTTAGGGTTAGGGTTAGGGTTAGGGTTAGGGTTAGCGTTAGGGTTAGAGTTAAGTTAGGGTTAGAGTTAGGGTTAGGGTTAGGGTTAGGGTTATGGTTAGGGTTCAGTTAGGGTTAGGTTATGATTAGGGTGAGGGTTAGGGTTAGGGTTAGTGTTCAGTTAGCGTTAGGGTCAGGGTTAGGTTTAGGGTGAGCGTTCAGTTAGGGTTAGGGTTAGGGTGAGGGTTCAGTTAGGTTTAGAGATAGGGGTTAGGGTTAGGGTTATGGTTAGGGTAAGGGTTTAGTTATGGTTAGGGTTAGGGTTAGGGTTCAGTTAGGGTTAGGGTTAGGGTCAGGGTTAGGTTAGGGTTAGGGTTAGGGTTAGGTTTAGAGTTAGGGTTCAGTTAGGGTTAGGGTTAGGGTTAGTTTTAGGGTTAGGGTTAGGGTTTAGGTAGGGTTAGGGTTAGGTTTAGGTTTAGGGTTCACTTAGGGTTAGGGTTAGGGTTAGGATTAGGGTTAGAGTTCAGTTAGGGTTAGGGTTAGGGTTAGGGTTCAGTTAGGGTTAGGGTTATTGTTAGGGTCAGGGTTCTGTTAGGGTTAGGGTTAGGGTTCAGTTAGGGTTAGGGTTAGGGTTAGGTTTTATTGTTAGGGTTAGGTTTAGGGTTCAGTTAGGGTTAGGGTTAGGGTTAGGTTTAGGGTTAGATTTAGGGTTAGGATTAAATTAGGGTTAGGGTTAGGGTTAGGGTTCAGTTAGGTTTAGCGATAGGGGTTAGGGTTAGAGTAATGGTTAGGGTTAGGGTTCAGTTAGGGTTAGGGTTAGGTTTAGGTTTAGGGTACAGATAGGTTTAGGGTTAGGGTTAGGGTTAGGTTTAGGGTTATGGTTAGGTTTCAGTTACTGTTAGGTTTAGGTTAGGGTTAGGGTTAGGGTTCAGTTAGTGTTAGGGTTAGGGTTAGGTTTAGGGTTAGGGTTAAGGTCAGGCTTCAGTTAGGGTTAGGGTTAGGGTTAGGGTTTAGTTAGGGTTAGGGTTAGGGTTCAGTTAGGTTTAGGGTTAGGGTTAGTTTAGGTTTAGGGTTAGGGTTAGGGTTATGTTAGGATTAGGGTGAGGGTTAGGGTTAGGGTTAGTGTTCAGTTAGGGTTAGGGTCAGGGTTAGGGTTAGGGTTAGGTTTAGGTTTAGGGTTCAGTTATGGTTAGGGTTAGGGTTAGGGTTAGGGTTAGGTTAGGATTAGGGTGAGGGTTAGGGTTAGGGTTAGTGTTCAGTTAGGGTTAGGGTCAGTGTTAGGGTTAGGGTTGGGGTTCAGTTAGGGTTAGGGTTAGGTTTAGGGTTAGTGTTCAGTTAGGGTTAGGTTCAGGGTTAGGGTTAGGGTTAGGGTTCAGTTAGGGTTAGGGTTAAGGTTAGGGTTATGGTTCAGTTAGGGTTAGGGTTAGGGCTAGGTTTAGGGTTAGGGTACAGATAGGTTTAGGGTTAGGGTTAGGGGTTAGGGTTAGGGTTAGGGTTAGGGTTAGGGTTAGAGTTCAGTTAGGTTTAGGGTTAGGTTAGGGTTAGGGTTAGGGTTAGGCTTCAGTTAGGGTTAGGGTTAGGGTTCAGTTAGCGTTAGGGTTAGGGTTAGGGTTAGAGTTCTGTTAGGGTTATGGTTAGGATTAGGGTAAGGTTTAGGGTTAGGGTTAGTGTTCAGTTAGTGTTAGGGTTAGGGTTAGGTTTAGGGTTAGGATTAGGGTCAGGCTTCACTTAGGGTTACGGTTAGGGTTAGGGTTTAGTTAGGGTTAGGGTTAGGGTTATGGTTATGTTTAGGTTTAAGGTTCAGTTAGGTTTAGGGTTAGGGTTAGGGTTATGTTAGGATTAGGGTGAGGGTTAGGGTTAGGGTTAGTGTTCAGTTAGGGTTAGGGGGAGGGTTAGGGTTAGGGTTAGCGTTAGGGTTAGAGTTAAGTTAGGGTTAGAGTTAGGGTTAGGGTTAGGGTTAGGTTTAGGGTTAGGGTTCAGTTAGGGTTAGGGTTAGGGTTAGGGTTAGGGTTAGGTTAGGATTAGGGTGAGGATTAGGGTTAGGGTTAGTGTTCAGCTAGGGTTAGGGTCAGGGTTAGGGTTAGGGTTCAGTTAGGGTTAGGGTTAGGTTTAGGGTTAGGGTTCAGTTAGGGTTAGGGTTAGGTTAGGATTAGGGTGAGGGTTAAGGTTAGGGTTATGGTTCAGTTAGGCTTATGGTTAGGATTAGGGTAAGGGTTAGGTTTAGGGTTAGGGTTAGTGTTTGGCTTAGGGTTAGGGTTAGGGATAAGGTTAGAGTTCAGATAGGGTTAGGGTTAAGATTAGGGTAAGGGTTTGGTTTAGGGTTAGGTTTAGGGTTAGGTTTCAGTTAGGTTTAGGGTTAGGGTTAGGGTGAGGGTTAGGGTTAGAGTTCAGTTAGGGTTAGGGTTAGGGTTAGGGTTAGGGTTAGCGTTAGGGTTAGAGTTAAGTTAGGGTTAGAGTTAGGGTTAGGGTTAGGGTTAGGGTTATGGTTAGGGTTAGGTTATGATTAGGGTGAGGGTTAGGGTTAGTGTTCAGTTAACGTTAGGGTCAGGGTTAGATTTAGGGTTAGCGTTCAGTTAGGGTTAGGGTTAGGGTGAGGGTTCAGTTAGGTTTAGAGATAGGGGTTAGGGTTAGGGTTATGGTTAGGGTAAGGGTTTAGTTATGGTTAGGGTTAGGGTTAGGGTTCAGTTAGGGTTAGGGTTAGGGTCAGGGTTAGGTTAGGGTTAGGGTTAGGGTTAGGTTTAGGGTTAGGGTTCAGTTAGGGTTAGGGTTAGGGTTAGTTTTAGGGTTAGGGTTAGGGTTTAGGTAGGGTTACGGTTAGGTTTAGGGTTAGGGTTAGGGTTCACTTAGGGTTAGGGTTAGGGTTAGGATTAGGGTTAGAGTTCAGTTAGGGTTAGGGTTAGGGTTAGGGTTCAGTTAGGGTTAGGGTTATTGTTAGGGTCAGGGTTCTGTTAGGGTTAGGGTTAGGGTTCAGTTAGGGTTAGGGTTAGGGTTAGGTTTTATTGTTAGGGTTAGGTTTAGGGTTCAGTTAGGGTTAGGGTTAGGGTTAGGTTTAGGGTTAGATTTAGGGTTAGGATTAAATTAGGGTTAGGGTTAGGGTTAGGGTTCAGTTAGGTTTAGCGATAGGGGTTAGGGTTAGAGTAATGGTTAGGGTTAGGGTTCAGTTAGGGTTAGGGTTAGGTTTAGGTTTAGGGTACAGATAGGTTTAGGGTTAGGGTTAGGGTTAGGTTTAGGGTTATGGTTAGGTTTCAGTTACTGTTAGGTTTAGGTTAGGGTTAGGGTTAGGGTTCAGTTAGGTTTAGGGTTAGGGTTAGGTTAGGTTTAGGGTTAGGGTTAGGGTTATGTTAGGATTAGGGTGAGGGTTAGGGTTAGGGTTAGTGTTCAGTTAGGGTTAGGGTCAGGGTTAGGGTTAGGGTTAGGTTTAGGTTTAGGGTT
>JAKCOZ010000048.1:3500000-3505000 GCA_022605955.1 Rallus limicola | reverse complement strand
TAGGGTTAGGGTTAGGGTTAGGGTTCAGTTAGGGTTAGGGTTAGGGTCAGGGTTAGGTTAGGGTTAGGGTTAGGGTTAGGTTTAGGGTTAGGGTTCAGTTAGGGTTAGGGTTAGGTTTAGTTTTAGGGTTAGGGTTAGGGTTTAGGTAGGGTTACGGTTAGGTTTAGGGTTAGGGTTAGGGTTCACTTAGGGTTAGGGTTAGGGTTAGGATTAGGGTTAGAGTTCAGTTAGGGTTAGGGTTAGCGTTAGGGTTCAGTTAGGGTTAGGGTTATTGTTAGGGTCAGGGTTCTGTTAGGGTTAGGGTTAGGGTTCAGTTAGGGTTAGGGTTAGGGTTAGGTTTTATTGTTAGGGTTAGGTTTAGGGTTCAGTTAGGGTTAGGGTTAGGGTTAGGTTTAGGGTTAGATTTAGGGTTAGGATTAAATTAGTGTTAGGGTTAGGGTTAGGGTTCAGTTAGGTTTAGCGATAGGGGTTAGGGTTAGAGTAATGGTTAGGGTTAGGGTTCAGTTAGGGTTAGGGTTAGGGTTAGGGTTAGGTTTAGGTTTAGGGTACAGATAGGTTTAGGGTTAGGGTTAGGGTTAGGTTTAGGGTTAGGGTTAGGTTTCAGTTACTGTTAGGTTTAGGTTAGGGTTAGGGTTAGGGTTCAGTTAGTGTTAGGGTTAGGGTTAGGTTTAGGGTTAGGGTTAGGGTCAGGCTTCAGGTAGGGTTAGGGTTAGGGTTAGGGTTTAGTTAGTGTTAGGGTTAGGGTTAGGGTTAGGGTTAGGGTTCAGTTAGGTTTAGGGTTAGGGTTAGGGTTATGTTAGGATTAAGGTGAGGGTTAGGGTTAGGGTTAGTGTTCAGTTAGGGTTAGGGTCAGGGTTAGGGTTAGGGTTAGGGTTTAGTTAGGGTTAGGGTTAGGGTTAGGGTTAGAGTTCAGTTAGGGTTAGGGGGAGGGTTAGGGTTAGGGTTAGCGTTAGGGTTAGAGTTAAGTTAGGGTTAGAGTTAGGGTTAGGGTTAGGGTTAGGTTTAGGTTTAGGGTTCAGTTATGGTTAGGGTTAGGGTTAGGGTTAGGGTTAGGTTAGGATTAGGGTGAGGGTTAGGGTTAGGGTTAGTGTTCAGTTAGGGTTAGGGTCAGGGTTAGGGTTAGGGTTAGGGTTCAGTTATGGTTAGTGTTAGGTTTAGGGTTAGTGTTCAGTTAGGGTTAGGTTCAGGGTTAGGGTTAGGGTTAGGGTTCAGTTAGGGTTAGGGTTACGGTTAGGGTTATGGTTCAGTTAGGGTTAGGGTTAGGGCTATAGTTAGTGTTAGGGTTAGGGTTAGGGTTAGGGATAGGTTTAGGGTTCAGTTAGCGTTAAGGTTAGGGTTAGCGTTAGGGTTAGGTTTAGGGTTAGGTTTAGGGTTCAGTTAGCGTTAGGGTTAGTGTTAGTGTTAGGGTTAGGGTTAGGGTTAGAGTTCAGTTAGGGTTATGGTTAGGATTAGGGTAAGGGTTAGGGTTAGGGTTAAGTGTTCAGTTAGTATTAGGGTTAGGGTTAGGGTTAGGGTTAGGATTAGTGTTAGGGCTAGGGTTATGTTAAACGTTAGGGTTCAGTTGGGTTAGGGTTAGGGTTAGGTTTAGGGTTAGGGTTAGGTTTAGTTTTAGGGTTAGGGTTAGGGTTCAGTTAGGGTTAGGGTTAGGGTTAGGGTTAGGGTTAGGGTTAGCGTTAGGGTTAGAGTTAAGTTAGGGTTAGAGTTAGGGTTAGGGTTAGGGTTATGGTTAGGGTTCAGTTAGGGTTAGGTTATGATTAGGGTGAGGGTTAGGGTTAGGGTTAGTGTTCAGTTAGGGTTAGGGTCAGGGTTAGGGTTAGGGTTAGCGTTCAGTTAGGGTTAGGGTTAGGGTTAGGGTTAGGGTTAGGGTTAGGTTTAGGGTTAGGGTTAGGTTTAGTTTTAGGGTTAGGGTTAGGGTTCAGTTAGTGTTAGGGTTAGGGTTAGGTTTAGGGTTAGGGTTAGGGTCAGGCTTCAGTTAGGGTTAGGGTTAGGGTTAGGGTTCAGTTAGGGTTAGGGTTAGGGTTAGGGTTAGGGTTAGGGTTCAGTTAGGTTTAGGGTTAGGGTTAGGGTTATGTTAGGATTAGGGTGAGGGTTAGGGTTAGGGTTAGTGTTCAGTTAGGGTTAGGGTCAGGGTTAGGGTTAGGGTTAGGGTTTAGTTAGGGTTAGGGTTAGGGTTAGGGTTAGGGTTCAGTTAGGGTTATGGTTAGGATTAGGGTAATGGTTAGGTTTAGGTTTAGGGTTAGTGTTTGGCTTAGGGTTAGGGTTAGGCATAAGGTTAGAGTTCAGATAGGGTTAGGGTTAAGATTAGGGTAAGGGTTAGGTTTAGGGTTAGGTTTAGGGTTAGGTTTCAGTTAGGTTTAGGGTTAGGGTTAGGGTGAGGGTTAGGGTTAGAGTTCAGTTATGGTTAGGGTTAGGGTTAGGGTTAGGGTTAGGGTTAGCGTTAGGGTTAGAGTTAAGTTAGGGTTAGAGTTAGGGTTAGGGTTAGGGTTAGGGTTATGGTTAGGTTTCAGTTAGGGTTAGGTTATGATTAGGGTGAGGGTTAGGGTTAGGGTTAGTGTTCAGTTAGTGTTAGGGTCAGGGTTAGGGATAGGGTTAGCGTTCAGTTAGGGTGAGGGTTAGGGTGAGGGTTCAGTTAGGTTTAGAGATAGGGGTTAGGGTTAGGGTTATGGTTAGGGTTAGGGTTAGGGTTAGGGTTAGGGTTCAGTTAGGGTTAGGGTTAGGGTCGGGGTTAGGTTAGGGTTAGGGTTAGGGTTAGGTTTAGGGTTAGGGTTCAGTTAGGGTTAGGGTTAGGTTTAGTTTTAGGGTTAGGGTTAGGGTTTAGGTAGGGTTACGGTTAGGGTTAGGGTTAGGGTTAGGGTTAGGGTTAGGGTTCACTTAGGGTTAGGGTTAGGGTTAGGATTAGGGTTAGAGTTCAGTTAGGGTTAGGGTTAGCGTTAGGGTTCAGTTAGGGTTAGGGTTATTGTTAGGGTCAGGGTTCTGTTAGGGTTAGGGTTAGGGTTCAGTTAGGGTTAGGGTTAGGGTTAGGTTTTATTGTTAGGGTTAGGTTTAGGGTTCAGTTAGGGTTAGGGTTAGGGTTAGGTTTAGGGTTAGATTTAGGGTTAGGATTAAATTAGGGTTAGGGTTAGGGTTAGGGTTCAGTTAGGTTTAGCGATAGGGGTTAGGGTTAGAGTAATGGTTAGGGTTAGGGTTCAGTTAGGGTTAGGGTTAGGGTTAGGGTTAGGTTTAGGTTTAGGGTACAGATAGGTTTAGGGTTAGGGTTAGGGTTAGGTTTAGGGTTAGGGTTAGGTTTCAGTTACTGTTAGGTTTAGGTTAGGGTTAGGGTTAGGGTTCAGTTAGTGTTAGGGTTAGGGTTAGGTTTAGGGTTAGGGTTAGGGTCAGGCTTCAGGTAGGGTTAGGGTTAGGGTTAGGGTTTAGTTAGTGTTAGGGTTAGGGTTAGGGTTAGGGTTAGGGTTCAGTTAGGTTTAGGGTTAGGGTTAGGGTTATGTTAGGATTAAGGTGAGGGTTAGGGTTAGGGTTAGTGTTCAGTTAGGGTTAGGGTCAGGGTTAGGGTTAGGGTTAGGGTTTAGTTAGGGTTAGGGTTAGGGTTAGGGTTAGAGTTCAGTTAGGGTTAGGGGGAGGGTTAGGGTTAGGGTTAGCGTTAGGGTTAGAGTTAAGTTAGGGTTAGAGTTAGGGTTAGGGTTAGGGTTAGGTTTAGGTTTAGGGTTCAGTTATGGTTAGGGTTAGGGTTAGGGTTAGGGTTAGGTTAGGATTAGGGTGAGGGTTAGGGTTAGGGTTAGTGTTCAGTTAGGGTTAGGGTCAGGGTTAGGGTTAGGGTTAGGGTTCAGTTATGGTTAGTGTTAGGTTTAGGGTTAGTGTTCAGTTAGGGTTAGGTTCAGGGTTAGGGTTAGGGTTAGGGTTCAGTTAGGGTTAGGGTTACGGTTAGGGTTATGGTTCAGTTAGGGTTAGGGTTAGGGCTATAGTTAGTGTTAGGGTTAGGGTTAGGGTTAGGGATAGGTTTAGGGTTCAGTTAGCGTTAAGGTTAGGGTTAGCGTTAGGGTTAGGTTTAGGGTTAGGTTTAGGGTTCAGTTAGCGTTAGGGTTAGTGTTAGTGTTAGGGTTAGGGTTAGGGTTAGAGTTCAGTTAGGGTTATGGTTAGGATTAGGGTAAGGGTTAGGGTTAGGGTTAAGTGTTCAGTTAGTATTAGGGTTAGGGTTAGGGTTAGGGTTAGGGTTAGGGTTAGGATTAGTGTTAGGGCTAGGGTTATGTTAAACGTTAGGGTTCAGTTGTGTTAGGGTTTGGGTTAGGTTTAGGGTTAGGGTTAGGTTTAGTTTTAGGGTTAGGGTTAGGGTTCAGTTAGGGTTAGGGTTAGGGTTAGGGTTAGGGTTAGGGTTAGCGTTAGGGTTAGAGTTAAGTTAGGGTTAGAGTTAGGGTTAGGGTTAGGGTTATGGTTAGGGTTCAGTTAGGGTTAGGTTATGATTAGGGTGAGGGTTAGGGTTAGGGTTAGTGTTCAGTTAGGGTTAGGGTCAGGGTTAGGGTTAGGGTTAGCGTTCAGTTAGGGTTAGGGTTAGGGTTAGGGTTAGGGTTAGGGTTAGGTTTAGGGTTAGGGTTAGGTTTAGTTTTAGGGTTAGGGTTAGGGTTCAGTTAGGGTTAGGGTTAGGGTTAGGATTAAGGTTAGAGTTCAGTTAGGGTTAGGGTTAGGGTTAAGGTTAGGGTTCGGTTAGGGTTAGGGTTAGGGTTAGGGTTAGGGTTCACTTAGGGTTCAGTATGGGTTAGGGTTAGGGTTAGGGTTCAGTTAGGGTTAGGGTTAGGGGTTAGGGTTAGGGTTAGGTTTATGGTTCCGTTAGGGTTAGGGTTAGGCGTAGGGAAAGGTTTAGGGTTAAATTAGGGTTAGGGTTAGGGTTAGGGTAAGTGTTAGGGTTAGGGTTAGGGTTATGGTTAGGTTTCAGTTAGTGTTAGGTTTAGGGTTAGGGTTAGGGTTAGGGTTCAGTTAGGGTTCAGTTAGGGTTAGGGTTAGGGTTAGGGTTA